>OZ038453.1:27679392-27790632 GCA_964036195.1 Sphaerolaimus hirsutus | reverse complement strand
CCTTCATTTACTGAGTATGCATGCCAAATTTCAGCTCAGAGCAGTTAGCAGTTCTTATTTTTTGTATTTTTTTTTTTTGTCAATCACTGTATTTTTGTCAATCACTGTATTTTTGTCAATCACTGTATTTTTGTATAGTGGACAAAATCCCACTGGTGACCGGTCCCTGGTGAGTACAGAAAGGTCTCTGACACAGTCCAAACATCCCTGGTGAGAAAATTTTTTTCTCAGTAACCAAAAAATTTTGGTCCACTACACGGTTTGTTCGGACATGGTGCCACACAAAAATTTGTGGTACTTGAAAAATTTGTCAACGGGGATGTTTGGGCTGTGTTGGGGACTTTTCTGTTCTCACCAGGGAGCGGTCCCATGTTGGATTTCATTCACAATTCAAAAATACAGTGTATGACAAAAATAAAAGCATTTAAAAATAAGAACCACTAACTGCTGTGAGCTAAAATTTGGCATGCGTACTCAGTAAATGAAGGAGTAAACACATGCCAAAATTTGTGACAAATCAAAAAATTGCTACACATCCTCCAAAGAATATGCATCAGCGCATGTTGTGATGAAGCCACCGAAATTAGCAACCTCTGCCACTGATTCCGGCAACTCCAAGACCGTATTGAGCGACGGTCTTTAGAATGGTTGGAATTTCCTTGTTGCCAAACGTTCACTTGCCAACAACCAATTGCTATTATTTCATTGTTGCATGTTGGAAAAGGGGTTCAAAGTTGCTTCAGGTACTTTATTGTCGATCAGATACAGCATGAAATACAAAAGCGCAAAGCTAGCAAGCTTCCTAGTCAAAGTTTCTATTGCTAACTTATTTATTTTGCGAGGTCAAATCTAGACTGAAGTAAAAACTTCCAAAGTTGCAGAAACACGGACATTTGTATAGAAAACCTGGCTACAATAATTTCATAAATATAATGCACAATCAAGATACATTAAGCCTAGACAGTTGGCTTATGCAGCGTGCGCACATATTCAAATAATTATGGTACTAAAATACAGCGTACAAATTGGGCGAAAAGAAAACCATTAATCTTGCAGGGCGCCAAATCAGCAAACTTAGGTGAGTTGCTAATCTGTTTCAATTTGTCAGAAAACATTGACACAGTTTGGAAACTAATTTGATAGAGTTGGAAGTTGTGAGTAGCATTGTAAACTGTTCCTAATAATAAGAAGAGCAGGGTATAATAGAAGTATAATAATCATTTCCTGAAAATGCATAATTAATAAATGAGCAAATTTGGGACTTATTCAAGGTAAATGGGCATCATAATCAAATGAGGTTTGAAATTATGTATATAAATATATTAAATGAGCAGGGTTCACAATAATAAGTATTTACTTGACTTAAATAGTAAAGCATTGTGAAGTTGAACGTATATCCCGATGCAAAGGGCTTCGTAAATACATGCTAGTCGCACATTAGTTGACATAAGTTATTAACATTTTACAGGATTTGAGTTTCCTAATTTACAAGTAAACCATGTGAATGTATATATTAAAATAACCAGAAAATTATAGCGAGTCAAATGAGCCTAAGTTTATGTCCATAAACCTAAATATAACATAATTGACATTTTTACTTGAATATTCCACATAAACCTACAAATAACTTATAAAACACTTTCTTAATCAAATATTCTCCATGGATATTTAATATAGCGCATGAGAACCAAACATTAGTTGTGGTCGAATAATATACTGCATGAATAGAAATAGTTTGCGCGGATAAAATGAAATAAGTGCATGAAATAAGAAAAGCGGGAAAATAAATAAAATGGACAAAATGGGTCTAATTATCAAATCTCTGTATTCTCTTTCCATCCATTCCACTACGGTCAACACACATGTAACCATCTTGCAGAAATTTTGCACATGCAAATTTTGTGATAATAAATATAATTAATATGCAAACAAGCCATACACACAAATTATTGACTTTTGAAAAAAATCATTTTTCACCATGGACCGCTTCCTTATAAAGGCTTCTGCAAATAGCGCCATAAGCAACGATGGCAACAACACACATATTAAATACGGAAACTCATGAGTTTCCGGGTTTTTGTTTAACAACAAAACACTGAAACTCAACAATTTTTAAAAACACGGAAACTCAAATGAGTTCTTTTTTTGGAGAACATGGAGGCTATTTACACAGGTCCCGGCCGGGGACCGGGACCCGGCAAACAATAATTTTCTTCAATAGTGTATAATTGGCGTGTATGGGTTGTTTGCATGTTAATAAGGTGAATTATCACCAAATTAGAATGCACAAATTTGTTTTGAGACGGTTACACGCGCTGATGCATTTTCTTCGGGGGAGTGTATAATTTTTTTTGGATTTGTCTGAATTTTGGCATGTGAGTACTCCTTTGTTTAATGAGTATGCATGCCAAATTTCAGCTCAGCGCGGTTACCGGTTGTTATTTTATTCAAACTTCTTTTTTTTTATCACTGTATTTTTGTATAGTGATCGAAATCCTGCCGGCGACCGGTCCCCGGCAACGTAGAAATGGCCCCGACCGAGGTCAAACATCCCCGGTGAGACTAAAAATTTGTCCCCTGTCGGGGATGTACATCCCTGGTCGGAGACCAAAATTCTTTGTTTACTGAAGAAAAAAAAATTCTCACCAGGGACGTTCGACCCTGGTCGGGGCCATTTCGACGTTTCCGGGGACCGGTCTCTGGCAGGATTTCGATCACTTTACAAAAATACCGTGATCAAAAAAAATTAAAGTATGAATAAACTAACAACCGGTAACCGCGCTGAGCTGAAATTTGCATGCGAAGGCATGCACTCACTAAACAAAGGAGTACACACATGCCAAATTTGAGACAAATCGAAAAAAAGTTATACACACCCCAAAAAAAATTTGCATCAGCGCATGTAACCATCTCTCAAAAATTTTGTGCATGCTAATTTGGTGATAATTCACCTAATTAACATGCAAACAACCCATACACGCCAATTATTCACTTTTGAAAAAAAATTATTTTTTGCTGGGTCCCGGTCCCCGGCCGGGACCTGTGTAAATAGCCAAACATGGAAACATGGAAACACAGAAAATATGGAAATGTTTTTTGAATTTTTTTTATCCAAGCAATTGAAGGCACAACGTTTGAACTGAACAATGTATGTATGTGCATACATAAGGTATGCATGTATGTAAATATAGTGTGTAAATATGTACATAGTATCCAAGTTTAACAATGAAATAAGTATCTAAAAATAATGGTGTCCGCATCTCCTGGTTGTTTTGACAGTATTGAAGTGTTGAGGAGTGTCCACCAGGGGCTGCTAGCTCACACAATTGAGCTGAGGGCTCCTCACCTCCCAAACTGTCAAATGTAGTGGTCACCCATTTGGAACTACCTCCACCTCCAGTGAACTAATGAGAATTTTCCAATACATGACAAAACATATGCAAAACCTATATTAGATAAGAAAACCCCTATTTTAACAGTAAAATGCTGTAAAATGCAACTTTTTGTAAAACAACCGAGTTTTTATCAAAAAACTTGAGTTTTAACTAAAAAAAACTTGAGTTTTTACCAAAAAACTTGAGTTTTTACAAAAAAAAACTTGAGTTTTTACAAAAAAACTCAAGTTTTTTCAAAAAACACAGAAACAGAAACTCAAGTTTTTTTGTGAAAAAAACTCAAAACTCAAAACTCATTTTTGAAAAACTCAAAATACAGAAAGTGTTTTTTTTTGAGAACTCACCATCATTGCCCATAATACAGACAAAAGAATATGTGACTAAAAAGAAAACAAACATAACATATTTTTTCCATGAATGTTTTCACAGACATCAATCAGAGAAGAGTTTTACTAGGGAGTGGGATTTTTTAGAGGGAGCAGGTATTTTTTATTTTTTTTAAACTCAACTAACAGGGGGGAGTTAGAGAGGAATAAAATGGAGTAAATACAGTAGCTCTATCAATTTTGGCAAAGAGAGATGTAAGTTACAACTTCTTTGCACTGTCTACAAGTACCACGCAGGAATTGTGCACAAAATTAACCAACCAAGGACTAATTAATCTCAATCACATCTTACTCAAGCAAGGAATTACTCAATGAGGAGGGATTTATTCAAGGGGTGTTATTCAAGGCTAGTGATGTAAAAGCGCCATGGCGCTGGTGCCTGGTGCTAGCCTCAAAGCAACAAGCGAACTGGTGCTTTTGGTGCTTGGCGCCTTTTTGCTGTGGTGCCATTGGTGCTTGGCACTGTGTTATGAAAAAGCGCCATGGCGCTTTTGGTGCTCGGTGCAATGATGCCGTGGTGCCATTGGTGCTCGGTGGTAGCATTTTAAAAAGCGCCAAATAAGTGGGCTATTTACACAGGCCCCGACTGGGACCGGTCCCTGGCAAAAAATTCAAATAGTCAAAAGTCAGTAATTGGTGTGTATGGGTTGATTGCATGTAAATTAGGTGAATTTTACACCAAATTTGCATGCACAAAATTTCTGCAACACGGTCACACACACCCATGCATATTTTTTGGGGTGTGTAAATTTATTTCGATTTGGCTCAAATTTGGCATGTGTGTACTCCTTCGCTTAGAGGGTTCGCATGCCAAATTTCAGCTCAGGGCGATTAGTGAATCCTATTTTATTTACACTTTAATTTTCATCGATCACTGTATTTTTGTATAGTGATCGAAATCCTGCTGGGGAAATGTCGAAATGGCCCCGACCGGGGTCATAGGCGGCGCAAGTGCTTGTGCGCTTGTGAATGTCACAAGCGGAATTTTCTGTGTCACAAGCAGAAATACCTAGTTTATCTAGTAAAAAGTGTCACAAGGTGAAATTTTGGCCAATGTGATTGTGAATGTCACAAGCACAAATTGGGACCTTGCGCTGCCTATGACCGGGGTAAAACGTCCCCGGTGAGAAATTTTTTGTTTCACTAAAGGAAGAATTTTGGTCCCCAACTGGGGACGTTTGTCCCTGGCAGGGGACAAATTTGTAGTCTTCAGGCAGAATTTCAATCACTATACAAAAATACAGTGATCGATGAAAATTAAAGTGTAAATAAAATAGAATTCACTAATCACCCTGAGCTGAAATTTGGCATGCGAACTCACTAAGCGAAGGAGTACACACATGCCAAATTTGAGCCAAAGCGAAATAAATTTACACACACCCCACAAAATATGCATGGGTGTGGGTAACTATCTTGCAAAAGTTTTGTGCATGCTAATTTGGTGACAATTCGCCTAATTAACAGGCAAACAACCCATACACACCAATTATAGACTATTGAAATTTTTTATTTTTTGCCGGGGACTGGTCCCCGGCTGGGAGCTGTCTAAATAGCCAAATAAGCGCCAAGGAGTTCAAAAAATATATCACTATTTTGTGTGAAAAAATTTTGTGTGCATGATTTACAGAAGTAAATGTGTTACTGTAAGTGTATTCAGGAAGAACAAACCCTCTACTGCTTATTTTGTATACATGTTCATGCAATTGCAAGGATATTCAACACTTTTCCCAAATAATGGGCCAATGAGCAATGTTCAAATGCAATTAAAAAAATTAAAATAAAATGGAAAATTGAAGAATAAAATATAAAAAAATAACATGAAACAAGAATAAAATTAAAATAAAATACAATTTTTATACAATTTTTTTACAATATGTATACAAATAATTTTTATTCAACCAACTGTGGTCAGGTGTCATGTAAAAACCATGTTAAGTGTTAAATGTCATGTAAAAGACATTGTAAAGTGTAATGTGAATGCAGATCTTATTTTATCATATCTAAATCTCATTTTATCATATCCAAACACTCTGTTCTTGTATCCAAATCTTATGTAAAAGGGTAAGATTTGGATACAAAACATAAGTTTTGGATACTATAAAATAGGATTTAGATACACATGACACTTTAAAGGGTCTTTTACATGACATTTGACACTAAACAGAGTCTTTTAAGTGACACATGACATTATCTATACATGTTATGAAGCAACCAAAGTCAGCGTCTTCTACCACCGATTCCGGCAACTCCAAGACCGTAGTGAGTGACGGCCTCTAGAGTAGTTGGATTTTCTCGTTGTAGCTGAACGTCCACTTGTCAACAGCCAAGTTGACTTTATTTCGTGGTTGACAGGGGGTTTCGAAGTTGTTTCAGGTACTTTATTTTAATCAGATACAGCTTGAATACAAAAGCGCAATGTTAGCGAGCTTCCTAGTCAAAGTCGAAGTCGAAGCTTATTGTCGGTCACAAGCTTGGGGTCAGAAGACTGAAGTAAAAACTTCCAAAGTAGCCGAGACATGGAAATTGTGTATAAAAACATGGCTACAATAATTCCCTAAATACAAATGAGCAAATAAGACACAAATGCACCAATAAGACACATTTAGCCGAAACAGTTGGCTTAAACTAAGTGTGTGTACATTCAAATACTTATGGTAAAGAAATACCAGGTACAATTTGGGCGAATAGAAAAACTATTAATCTTGTGAGGCATTAAGTCGGCAAACTCAGCCGATTTACTAATCTGTTTCAATTTGTCAGAAAACGTTGACCCACTTTGGAAACTAATATAATACAGTTGGAAATTGTAAATAGTAATGCAAATGTTCCTAATGTTGTAAGTAGAGCAGAGTATATTCATCATAATAATCATTCCTGAAAACGTATACTTGATAATTGGCAAATTGGGACTTATTTGAGGTAAATGGGTATATTAATTGAGCAGGGTTAATATAATTTATTTGATATAATTCGAGCAGGGTATCCAACATAAATGTCAAAGTAATATAAATATATATAAAGCATTGCAAAGCTATAATAGTTATGCCTATGCGAAGGGCTTGGTAAATACGTGCTAGTCAAACACAGGGCACCATTTCTCTATTAGGACGCTCATTCAAAGAAGTTATGTGAAGTAATGTACCATAAATATTATTTATAAGATTTGAGTTTCCCAAATTGCAAGTAAACTAAACATGTGTGTATATAATAATAATCAGAAAATTATGGCGAATCGAATGAACCTAAATTTATGTTCATAAACCTAATAGTAACATATTTGACCTTTTAACTTAAATATTTTACATAAACCTATCAATAACTTATAAGACACTTTCTTAATCAAATATTCTCCATGGATAAATAATATAGTGCAGGAAATATATTTTGCGTGGTAAATTAATATAGTGCATGAAATAGATAAAGTGTGTGAATATAGATATTGAACAAAATGAACCTAATTATCAATTCTCTGTATTTCTTTATCCATCCATTTTGTTACGGTCAACACAATACAAATCTAAGCACTTTTTTCCGTGATGGCTTGCCATTGTCAACCGGAACTCGCAGCTGTAAAATAACATCACAAAAAGACGAAAACTTGTCTCAATTAGGTGTTATCTTGCATCTTACACAAGTAAATAGCACTGCATTAGCATTGCTGCACTTGAGGAGCAGCAAAAAGTTTTTGGCGCTGGCGCCATTGGCGCTTTGTGTCAACATCCTTTGGCACCATTGGTGCTTGGCGCCTTGTTCTTGAAAAGTGCCATGGCGCTTTTGGCGCTTGGCGCTATTTTGCTGTGGCGCCATTGGCGTATGGCCACAAAAGTCTGGCGTTTTTTTACATCCTTATTCAAGGCCAACTTTATCTTTATTTTTTTGACTCGATTAGGCATAATCTTGCTTTTGGCGCTGGCGCTATTTGTGTTTGGTGCTCGCATGCCAAAAGCACCATGGGGGTATTCAAAGTGGAATTTATTGAGATCTCAATTGAGTAGCTGTTTCAATTTTGACAACAAAACATGTAGGTTACAAGTTTTCTGCACTTTGTAAAAGTACCATGCAGAAACCATGTGCCTATCATGTTGGAGCAGAGTAAAACACATGCAAACATCAAATGCTCCACTTGATTAATTGAACATTGACTATTCAATTGCATCAATGTGAACTTTTTCAATTTACAAATGTGTCCCTTTGCAAAATACAGTTTATGCCACAATAAATACCACATTGTAAAAAAACAATTCTAACAATAATCTGTCACTGACAGAGCCATTCAAAGTAATTATTGCTGTGCACCATAGATCATTATAAATCACAATCTCAATCATTTGGAGATCAAAAGATGTTGCTGCAGGCCATATGCAAAATAATAATAGTGTGTAAACTAGAAAGGGCATAGACCACATGCTGGGGGCACTCCCAGACCCTATAAAAGACCCTGTAAAGTGGCAAAGACCCTGTAAAATGTTATGTGTCATGTAAAAGACCCTGTAAAATGTTGTGTGTCATGTAAAAGACCCTGTCAATGTCAAATGTCATGTAAAAGACCCTGGCAAGTGTCATGTGTTTCCAAATCTTATGTCTTTGTATCCAAATCTTATGTAAAAAGTAAGATTTGGATACAAAAACATAAGATTTGGTTATGATAAAATAAGATTTGGATACACGTGACACTTTACATGCTATTTTACATGACACATCACATTTTACAGGGTCTTTGACCACTTTTCAGGGTCTTTTACAGGGTCTAAGCGTGGCAGCTGATAATCAGAACATAAATATGGAAGCTCCAGGTGATTCTGATCATTTTAATTGTTTATTGGTGAAAATTGGTTGAGAAATAGCTGAGATATTGAGTTCTGAAATTGCATGCATTTTCATTCAACTGGATCAAATCAGCATATGAAATTTACACATCACTAATCCGACCACACAAATTTAATCTGCACGCTGTCCTGATCATTTTAATTGTTGACCGCTCATAAACAGCCCATAAATGACCAACTTATTAAGCTTCAAAATCAATGTCCAGATAAGGCATACAAAATGAACGCCTTTGTATAGACGCCCTAATCTCAGGACTGGGGGATTATTTGAGCAAACAAAAATGTTTGGTCACAACACAAATGAAATTTAATGTACATAATTATTTACTGCACATTTCAAAACAACATTAAAATCACTGCAATACAACATGATCTCAGATGATCACCAAAAACATCCATCAGTTCCCACGTTTCTTGCACATCACCCTGATTTGCATATTAATTTTACCTTAATAGCAGTGTTGTTGATGAAAGTGTTGAATACTATCAGCACATTGCCAACACACTGGCTTACACCAGCCAAAGTTTCGCGATCACAACTTAAAGCAGCGTTGAGCTAGAGCACCATGTGTACATCAGTACAAAATGACCGAAATTGTAACACCCACAGTTCCGCAGTGGGTGGAGCTTGAGGGGTGAAATTTTGGGTAAAAACTCAAAACACCTGATATGTTTACGTGTTAAAATTTTGTGACAGTAGCTCGCCCCTAGCGCAAATGGCGAGCACTGTCCAGGGACTTTTCAGCCCGACCATGCATACCTATTTGAGTGAAATCACAAAAAATAAAACTAACTCAGTCGACACCCTAATGCAATAATCTTTGTGAAGCACAAGGGCCGAATGGACCTTTTGTAAGGTCAAAAATTCTGTTTACAAAAATAAAATTTGTCGCCGGGGTCGTTTAGCCCGGGGACAGTTACCACAAAGTCCCAAAAAGTAGCATAAATTTTTGTGTGGTATGGGCACGGGGCCAAACGACCCCGGTCGGGGACGAAAATTTGTTGTATACTAAAAAAAATTTTTTCTCGCCGGGGTCGTTTGGCCCCGACCGGGGACAATTACCACAAAGTCCCAAAAAGTACCATAAATTTTAGTGTGGTACCGGGGCCAAACGACCCCGGTCGGGGACCAAATTTTGTTGTATACTGAAAAAAAAATTTCCTCACCGGGGACGTATGGCCCCGGTCGGGGCCATTTCAATATTGCCGGGGACCGGTCCCCGGCAGGATTTCATGCACTATAAAAAATACAGTATTTAACGAAAATTTAAGGGTCAATAAAAATATTCTTAGTAACCGCTATGAGCTAAATTTTTGCATGCGTACTCACTAAACAAAGGAGTACACGCATGCTAAATTTGAGAAAAATCAAAAAACATTTTACACCCCCCCAACAAAATTTGCGTCGGCGTGTGTAACGGTCGTGCAGAAATTTTGTGCATGCAAATTTGGTGTTAATTAACCTAATTAACACACAAAGAACCCATGCACACCAATTATTGTTTTTTGACAAAATTTATTTTTTGCCGGGGTCCGGTCCCCGGCCGGGGCCTGTGTAAATAGCCATTTTTACATGTTCTTTCATTTGTATTTCTCCATTTTTTATTAAACATAATTTGGAAGGGTGCTTCCATACAAAAATTCACTTTTCACATAAAAAATTCTGAGCCCCATTTTTATGGTGCATTTGTAATCTTTGTACATAGAAACTCAAAATTTCTTTCCATACATATATCTGGAAATGCAATCTTCCTACAAAAAAAATTGATTGAAGTCAAAAATCATCTTTTTTCCAGACGTTTCTTTGGAAATTCAAAACTTTTGCTTGACATCATCTATCAATTTGATATTTTGGATTTTTATTAATATAGTTTTGGAGATTAATTGGCCCATACAAACAAACTTCATCAGATTTTTTTTCTCACTGAAAATTGTGGCTGAAATTTTGAAAATGGCACCAAGTTTTTTGTTCCAAACTGAGAGCTTAGCTTTTTTCACAAAAACTGTGCTCAATTGCATAGTTTATGATAAAAAAATAAAATCCAAAAAGTAGGTCTGCACTTTTTTACCACAGCAGTTTGAAATGATCAACAACGCAGATGTCACGATCACAGACAATCCCACTCTGAAGACACAGATGAAGTTTTTTGAAAAAAGTTTCCATTATATTCTTAGGTTATTTTATCATGCTCTTTCATTTGTATGTCTCCATTTTTTATTAAACACACTTTGAAAGGGTGCTGTCATAAAAAAGTGTACTTTTTAGCACATATCAAGTGTGGTCATGTAAAATCCAAAAATTATTCATTTGCACTGGTAGCTAACTGTTCTGACAGTAGCTTTTAGCTGGCCATTTGGTTATTTTATGTTTCTGCTAAATTGCACTTGCATAAAAAATAAATATAACAAGCATGATCACATGTGAATATCATGTCCCAACCCTAGTTCAGAACAAAAAATTTGGCGCCATTTTCAAATTTTCAGCCACAATTTTCAGTGAGAAAACAAAGTCTGATGAAGTTTGTTTGTATGGGCCAATTAATCTCCAAAACTATCTTAGTAAAAATCCAAAATATCACATTGATAGATGATGTCAAGCAAAAGTTTTGAATTTCCTAAGAAACATCCAGAAAAAAATATGATTTTTGACTTTTATCATTTTTTTAGTGGAAGATGGCATTTCCAGATATATGTATGGAACGACATTTTTAGTTTCTATGTGTGAAGATTCCAAATCCACCATAAAAATGGGGGTCACAATTTTTTATGTGAAAAGTGCATTTTTGTATGACAGCACCTATCCAAAGTATGTTTAATAAAAAATGGAGATATACAAATGAAAGAACATGGAAAAATAACCTAAGTTTATGATGGAAACTTTTTTGATACAACTTCATCTGAGTCTTCAGAGTGGGCTTGTCTGCGGTGGTGAGACGGGTGTCGGGCTGTTTCAAACTGTTGTGGCAAAAATTGGCAGACCTACTTTTTCTATTTTATTTTTGTAAAATAAACTATGCAATTGGGCACAGTTTTTGCAAAAAAAAGCTAAGCTCTCAATTACAAACTGAAAATTTGATGCCATTTTCAAAATTTCAGCCATCATTTTCGTTGAGAAAAAAACATTTGATGAAACTAGTTTGTATGGGTCAATTAATCTCCACAACTTTCTAAATAAAAATACAAAATATTATATTGATAGATAAAGTCAAACAAAAGTTATGAATTTCCAAAATACAGCCTGAAAAATGGTGACTTTTGACTTTGATCAATTTTTTCAGTAGGAAGATGACATTTCCGGATATATGCATGGAAGGAAATTTTAAGTTTCTAGTAATGGAGATTCCAAATCCATGAAAAAAAACGCAAAAAAAATTTTTGTAACAAGGGAGGTTTGGTCCTTAGGTGAGGCGAGTCTTAACATTTCCCAGTTCATTTCACCGGGTCTGGGACTGGCACCAGCGCTGGCTCCACATGCGCCTGGTAAAAGGCTAACTCGAACCATCTGCAGATGCAATTCCACCAGGGCATAGGACAGGGTACAGTGCTGGTCCTTTGGGCTGGGACAGGTGTAGTGGTGGAATAAAATACAGGAATTTGGCACTTTTCCATCACTAGTCAAGTGTGAGTCACGTTTGAAGTGATAAGTAGTGATAAAGTGGAAAAAAAACCAAAGTATAAAAAAATCAAAAATTTGGAAAACTATTTTTTTTAAAGTCATTTTAGAAAAAAAACACTTAAAAACTGAACACTTTTTTCAGAAGGTTGCCGTCATTACTTAAAAGTCAACTTGTCAGTTACTTAAAACTCAACACAAACTCCACCACCACCACCCAGCACTTGACTTGTCACCGATGCACTCGTGGAATTGCCACCTGGCGGGGCCGAGGGTGCCGGACACGCGGCAGCTCATCAGCACGATGGCGCACAGCGCCACCAGGTCGAACAGGGCTGCGACAGTGTACGATTGGCTTTGCAGAGTGAGGTACCGTGTCTGCTTGAATCAATTTCTCTGCACAATTCTCCCTTGAATAATTCTCCCTGGATAATCTCCACTTGATTAATCCCCCCTTGAATTATCCCCCCTCTTGAATATTCTCCCTGAAAAATTCCCGCATGAATAACCCCCTTGAAAAATTCCCCATGTTAGTTAAGTGAGTTATATCACTGTAGATGTTTTCACATCAGAAAACATTTTTTAGACACCTCAACTGACAGTTCTCTCACAAATTTTTGAGGTTTTTTCATTCAAATGCAAAATTATATTATTATCAGGTTAAAACAGGGTAAATATTTACGTAAGTCAACCATCATGTAATGGCAAAACATACCCATTGCCCTGATGTAAATAAATGGGACAGTATTCAGCGATTTATTGCTCAGAGTAGCAAGATTGAGCACATTTCCCACAATGCCAACAACTAGACATGGCCAAGTTAACACCCCATAAAATATCCACTGCACCCGGGCAACACTTTCCGCTTGCCAGGGCCACTCCCAGACCCTGTAAAATAACCTGTAAAATGTGAAATGTCATGCAAAGTGTGAAAAGTCATGTAAAATGTCTGGTTGAATGTAAAATGTCATGCATAGAGTCAAAAGTCATGTAAAATGCACTGGAAAATGGCTCATGTAATGCAAGTTGTCAAAGGTCATGTAAAATGCCCCATTAAAATGTCAAATATCATACAAACAGTTGAAAGTCAAGTAAAATACCATGCATGCTGGTTTGCCATTTTACAAACCATTTTATGCATGATTTTGCATGACATTTGACATTTTACATGGCATTTTTACAGGGTATGGTAATGGCACCAGATATCCTCAGTTTCTCCAATATTGTCTTCGGTCCAGTTATTTAGTGACGCATTTGTAAATATGATCAGTTTTTCCGCCGCGCAGAAAGCAGGCAGACCCATTGTTTGTTATTTTCTGATTTATTTGAATAATTAAACGATGTTTCAGTTAGATTTGAAGTGTGAAGTTTGCCATTTTTAGAGATACTGATAGATAAAGTAGAAAGATAATGAAATGTGCCTTTTACGGGCAAATTTTAGTCTCATTCACGAGCATTAATTCCATTAGAATAGGAACATAGACGTTCAATTGAAAGTTCACTGGCTCACTGTAGAATTGAGTAGTTACTGATGCGAACCTGAAAGGGGACTACCTAATTGTATCATTTCCCACTTTGAATATATGTATTATTGTGAGAAAAGCATTCTTTCAAAGACATGGATTTTTGTATATTCGGGGGACAGCAAAGCAGTTGTTAAAACGTATTTACGTTTACTCGAAAAATACGCGTAAACGCGTACTGCATAAATACGTTTACGTTTCCTCCTGAAAAATCTACCGGTACTCACTTACTCGCGTACTTTTTGAAAGTACGCGAGTACAGAAACCGTACTTTAAGGGGGCAGAAAATGTCATTTTGCCAGACGATTTTTCTAAGAAATACTGATCAGAAGAAAAAACACATCATTGCTGTAATTCAGCATCAAAATTGCAAAAATACTCATTTTTACGTTTTTTTCGCGTGAAAATTACTCTCTTTGACGTTTTCTGTGGGAAAAATACCCATTTTTACGTATTCCATGGTTTTAAAAATACAGATTTTTACGTTTTCTCTGGAAAAAGTATTTTACTCACGTTTTACGCAGTGTAAAAGTATTTAAAAATACTTTACGTTTTCTGAACTCAGCTGTGAGTAAAATAAAAATACTTTACGTTTACGTTTACTTCGAGAATCGTACAGTACTTTTAACAACTCTGCAGCAAAGAATGCGTCAAAAATTACTTATGTTATATCTTAGTCGAATAATTGTGTCGCTTTTTAGTAAATATATGTGAAAGTGAAGATTTACGGAGGATTGAACGAAAAGGTAGAAAATTGCACTTGGCGGAAAATGGAAAACGAAAAAGTAAAAAATTTCGAGCTGCCAGGAAAAGGAAAGCGAAAATAAATTTTTTTAAATATCGTTAGTAAAAGACTTTAGTCAAGTGTTGCGAAACGCCCGGAAAGAATAGTGCCTAAGTAATTATATTATATTGAATATTAGAAATGACTCAAGCGAAAACACACTTCGTTTCAACGAGGTTTAGTGTTACAAAAATAAAATAGATAATAAACCGGACTAAATGTATCTAATGAATTCTGAGCCAGTCTCTGCCATGCTCCAATCAGTGCTGCCTATAAATATTTTATTTATTAAATGCTTCAAACTTTTCTAGAAACTGAACACTTCAGAATTTTGCACAATAATATAATGGGAGGTTGTTTATTATGAAATATGGACTATAATTTACTTTACATTGAATATTGAACACCAAAAATTAATTACCAAAATGTATGCACCGTATTTAAAGTCTTGTATAGTGATGTAAAAAGCGCCAGACTTTTGGCGCCAAGCGCCAAAAGCGCCATGGCGCTTTTCCGGAACTAGCGCCAAGCGCCAATGGCGCCACAGCAAAATGGCGCCAAGCGCCAAAAGCGCCATGGCGCTTTTCTGGACCTTAGCGCCAAGCGCCAAAGGCGCCAGGGGGCCATGGCGCCAAGCGCCAATGGCGCCAGCGCCAAAATGATATTGCCTTTAATGATACAGGTGAGACAAAGTACTATTTTCTTCACTTTCAATAACTTGTATTGCCTCCAAAAACACAAAAATGGTCAAATAATGGAAATCCATAAGTTTTCTTGCTCAACATCCAATTGTAACTACCGTATTACATCGAATTATCCCCCCTTGAATTGACCCCCCCCCCATCGAATTAACCCCCCCCCCCTCAATATGGGCTGGGGAAATAATAACCCCCCTCGAAATACCCCCCCCCCCTCCGGAATGATGTACATCATGTATGCAATGTACATGATGTATTTACGACTACTAATTTGCATTGCAGCTACACTGATACACTCATTTGTGTACAGTTATACATCTTTAACCCCAATAAAACCTATTTTCTCACATTTATTACGTTTTTGTGTATGAATAACCGTATTCTTTACTATGAATTTCAGGAAAATTTCTGACAAAATAATAACGCCACCCCTCGAATTAACCCCCCCCCCCACCTAAAATTTTGCTGGTGAAATAATAAACCCCCATGGGGGTATTTCGAGGTAATACAGTAAGACTGGTCCAAATAGATAGCAAATTGCCCCTCTGAAGTGGTGGAAGCTGAAAGATTGTCTGGTGGTTGGGGGTTGCAGAGTTTCGATCTATTGGATATTTCAAGATTTAAAGTGCAAACTGTGAGATAACAGGGTAAAAATAGCTAAATTACATATCTGAGTAAAATACCTATGTAAAATAATTAAATACATGGCCAAAAATTGCTGAAAATAGGCAATAAGGCACATGAACACCACGGCGCAATTATCACTCCCTGGCGCTTTTTTGGCGCTTTAAAAAATGGTAGCGCCAAGCGCCAATGGCGCCACTGGAAAGTAGCGCCAAGCGCCAAAAGCGCCATGGCGCTTTTCGGAAACACGGCGCCAAGCGCCAATGGCGCCACAGCATTTTAGCGCCAAGCGCCAAAAGCGCCATGGCGCTTTTTGCTTTGGCGCTAGCGCCAGGCGCCAGCGCCATGGCGCTTTCACATCACTAGTCTTGTACGCGACTCCGCCTTTTTTAGGGCATTTTTTGTGAAAGGCGTGTATAAGTTTCCAGCTCACGCATTATCGACTAAGACATAAGTAATTATGTGTGCATACTCTGCGGTCAGCCGAGTATAAACATGGCACTTTTCCAACTTTTTCTTTCCCAACACTTCCGCTATCCAATTCGCGAGAACAGCATAAAGGTTCGCTATGCCTGCAACATAGAAAAAAAATGATCCTGGTAAGTGTGCTAATTTCCACTTTCTATTCATAAGAACATGCCACATTGGGACACGCTCGAGTGGCTTTGCAAAGCGTTTGCTCGTGGCTCAAACATGTCAAACTGATTTGTGTTCTAGATAACTTGTCATTTGAATACCGTATATCCTTGAATAAGACCCCCCCCCCTTGAATAATACCCCCCTTGAATAACACCCCCCTGTTGGCCAGGTGAGGAAAATATAACGCCCCCCCCTTGAATAACTCCCCCCTCTTGAATAAGTCCCCCCTCTGGGTAAAACGACAATGTGTATTTGAATGATTCAGACGCCGATGAACACAAATTTTAGGATGGATACGTTGTTTTGTTCTTGTTGAACTGGTCATTTTCTGCATAAGATGTGTTGACGGAATGCATACAAACAATGAATAAAGTGAAAGTTTTCCTGGAAGTTCTGAGGAAAAAATAACTCCCCCCTTGAATAGTACCCCCCCTTGAATAACTCCCCCCTCCAAAACCTCTGACGAAATAATAACGCCCCTGGGGTCTTATTCAAGGATATACGGTATCCTTGAATAAGACCTGTGGTAAAGTGACTTTTGCACTTTATTAGTTTTTATAGATGAAATGTCAAAACCACTTTTGACAAATCGAATAAATTTACCGTAAATGCTCTATTAGTACGACCCCCCTCAAATAAAGTGACACCTCCAATAGTGCGACCCCCTTGGGCACGTTGTGTAAGTAAATATAATGCGACCCTCTCCCAAATAAAAATAAAAAACAAAAACAGATGTAAGAAAATGATGCCGCAATCTTTGTATGCCGCGTATTTGGCATTTTGCCACAAATTTAGCAAATTTTGTGGCTTTGTGGTGATTATTGCTTTACAATGCCATGCTCATAAAATAATAGAGTTACATGAAGAGTTGAGTTGTTGAAAAATACAATGCAACCCCCTCCAATAAAGCGACCCCCAAAAATGTGCTGAAAACAATAAACCGACAGTCACCTTAATAGAGCATCTACAGTAGTAAATAGAGCACAGCAGGTAGTTAATACATTTGACCCAGCACAGAAACAGGTGCGAGTGAAAACACTGAACAAAGGGCCTAATTAAATACCCCAGGGTGGGAAGAGTGAAAAAGTGAGGTTGCACTGGTGAGACGCAGTCACCAGTGCATGCAAAAACAGTGCCAAATTTCAAATGGGCAAGTGAACAGATGTTGTGAAATAATGTGAGTACGCAGTGCTGTACACCTGCAACAAACCCCCCTTAAATAACAACCACTTGAAAAACCTCCCCCACTGTATGAAGGGTGCTGAAAAATAACTAACCTTGAATAGCTCCCCCCACTTGAATAGCCCCTCCCCCCATTCTGTGATGGGTTGAAATGAAACAAATGAATGAAAATGAAAATGGGTTGTTTACTTGTCAGAAACTTGTCATTCATCACTCTTTTATAAACTACTAAATACTTTAGTGTTTACATTGAACTTTACTTATTCACCTTGTCACATTTTTTCTCATCAAATCACTTGACAACTTGAGAAACTGTCTGCACGCAGCGTGGCCAGTCCACACAAAATAATTGAGCACACAAAACATGTATTGTCTGTCGTGCTGTCTGCGCCGCTTTACGCATCTGAATTTATGGCACATGGCACACTTGGAAAATTCGTTCCGCGTCCGAAAAGATTTTGTCCACACGTGGGAAATTTATCCAACACAATATCCTTGAAGCCTTGAAGAGTAAAAATGTATATCGTATTTCTCCAATCAAAGCACCCCTGGTGCCAGTTCCGCAAGTGGAAAAGTTAAGAGTTAAAATTTAAGAGTTGAGTAAAATGACAAATGACAAGTTATGAGTAAATTTAAGAGTTAAGAGTTGAGAAAAAAGACAAATGATTTTACTCAACTCTTAAGTTTTAACTCTTAACTTTTCCACTTGCGGAACCGGCACCTGGTGCTTTACAAAACTGGGGAACTTTTCAAACTTCTTTTCAAGTGCCGTTTATAGCACCCTGGTGCAATGAAAATCACAGGGTGCTATACTATGTTTTGTTCACTTTTCAAAATGTCGCTGCAGAACTCCATTCCATGATGCACAAATATCTGAACACAAGCGCCACTTAAAGTTGCACTGGTGAATTACACCAGATTAAGCTGCAGCATGCAATTTAATAGGCATGTGTGCCAAAAGATCGCTGTGAGCCATGCAATTTTTTATGCAACAGATGGCCTTTCAATTTTTCCTCTCCGCAATAATTTTTACGCTAACAGATGATCACAAAAAATTTTTTGGATGAGAAGTAAAGCACCGAGGTGCTTTATACGGAACATTCTGCACAGCACCCCGGGAGCTTTGAACGGGGGGTGCTTTGATCGGAGAAATACGATGGCATGTATGCAAGTATGCCTACAAGCGATGAATATTTTCTTCCGCAAACGTTTTGATTTTATTAACGATGATGTCTCGATGGAGTGTTTTCTTCAGAAAAATGCATAGCGTGCGGTCAGCAGAGTATACCATATTTCTTCTAATAGAAGGGGGGTCTCCAATAGAAGGGCATCTCCAATAGAAGGTACACTTTTTGACTTAAGATGGACCAACAAATAAATAGAAAGGTGGTCTCCAATAGAACATACACAAAGTGCTGGAATTGTGCCAAATGCATGAAAAAATTCAAAATATCAGCGGACACTGTACTTTAGTGGCTTTTGTCCATTGATTGGGTGGTATTTTAACATCAAATGTTGAATGAACTCTGTATATCATCATTCTATGAACTGTCTATGACATAACACTTTGAAAAACCTTTGCAGAATGTGAAAAAAATCCGCTGAAAAAATAGCAAAAAAGATAGAAGGGCAGTCTCCAATAGAAGGGCATCTCCAATAGAATGGCGGGCAAAAAAGTTGACGAAAAGAATAGAAGGGTGCCCTTCTATTAGAAAAAATACGGTTATTCTGTGTGCGCGGAATAGTGATGTGAAAAGCGCGTTGGCGCTAGCGCAAATGAAAAAGCACCACGGCGCTTTTGGCGCTTGGTGCTATTTTATGCCTTGTGCCAGGAACAAAAAGCCTGGCTTTGGCGCTTGGCGCCAGCGCCAAAGCAAAAAGCGCCTTATGGCGTATGGCGCCATTTTGCTGTGGCGCTTTACGCTGCGGTTCGGAAAAGCGCCTTGGCGCTTTTTTTCATCACTCGGACGCGGAATAAACATTCGGACGCGGAATAAAAATGTTCAGTGTACGGTGCGACAATGCGTGCGTGTTTTCTTTCTTTTAGTTTCGTGTGCTTTATCGAATCGAGTACAATATGGGAGTAAATTTATGGAGAGACAGGCCAGATTTAAGCCGATATGTTTAGAATTTCAAAACCTCAAAAGTTTGCCACAATCGTTAATTATTTCACTTTTTTATGTTTCAAAAGTGTCGGTCAAATATTCAAACTTATTCAATACAGACCTTGAAGCAAAACCAAAATCGATCCATTCACTTTGACATAAAAAATATGAAAGGAAACATACCAAGTTTAACTTTTTTTGTACTCACTGGTTTCATCTTTGGGAGCAAAAGTGCATTGGAGAAGTCATGACTTTATCAAATAAACAGCACTGAAAATGAAGCATATTGAATTGAACCGTGAAATGTGAGCTCATAAAGATTATTCAATCCCACTTTGGTTTCAAGGGCCAAATTTAAGTTCAAGGTAAAATGAAAAATACCTATTCTAGAAGCACCAAAAGTAAACGTAACGTTCCACATGGTGGACTATTCAAGGGGGGTATACAAGGGGGTTTTATTTAAGCAAATGCGGTATTTTAAATTTACTCAAATTGTGTGCACAAAGCGCAAAGCTTGAGCGTTTACTCGCGTGTGGTGCGCCCTACTAGCGCCTTACGTTCAAATTGGATCTGGCCCCAGTGATCTTTGATGCAGTCACACTCACAACCATGGGCCAACATTACTCTGACTGTGGTACGGTGTGGGGCAGATTTTTTTTTTTGGAAATGCACTTGCTTTCTTGGGGTTAAAGCACACAGAAAGCTAAAAAATATGAAAAATTCAACGTATAAATATGAAAAAGTAGTGTGTGAACTACTTCATACAATGAGGAGTTCACAAAGAATACACCTACATGTAGACGTTTGGTGCAAGTTAATTTGCAAACGTTGATACGTGATACGTTTTTGCATGCAACGCAAATATGTCGATCAATCTGCCTCACACTGTTACATATTCGGGGCACTGAGCAAAAAGTCAGTAGAGCACCACTAAACATCTGTGGTTGTCACTCATTTGCCACTCATTTGGTGAGTTCCATGCATTGAATAGTGAACCTGACATTTTCACACAATTTTATGCACACTGGATTAGATTTTTATCATCATATCACATTTATTGGTGCATTTCTCATCAATGTGCCTCCATTCATCAAAACTCTGCAAACATTTTGTGTATTTATGAATAAGAAGTGATCTGATTTTGAAAATCATTTGAAAATCACTCATCTATTTTGATTTTGTGCCCGCTGGTGTCTTTTTTACAAGAAATTTTTTTAAAGAAAAGAAAAGAAAAGAAGAAAATTTTTAAAAGATAAGTAAAAAATAAAAAAAGTATAATAATAAGTAAAGTAATGATGAGTTTTGTTAGATTTTTTTCCATGACTCAATATAGGTATGCTCAAAAATGAGCATCACAATGAGTGGCACATAGTTATTTTTAATCCAACCACTTACATGATGCACCATCAAAATAAGCTTGCTTAAATTTTTCTATGAATGCATCTCTTTTGCTGTTACAGTGTAATCTTAGCCTAAGATGTGTCTGTACTAAATCAATTTACATGTGCATTGTGCAAGCTTGTTGCATTTGCAACTTGTGACTTTGCATTGAAAAGTTGGTGGTTCTGAGTATTTTATAAACCCCAGAAAACGAGTACTCTCAGAAAACCTGTCAAAAAATCCCTGTCTTGAAAAACCTTTGAAAGTTGAGATTTGAGACAAATTTTTAGAGAATTTTTTTTTAAACAATTTAACCCTTTGAAACATTCCCCCTCAAATAGTTCCCCCTCAGGAAGAGTCAGACGAAAAATACTCCAGGGTATACATCAAGTTAGTCAAGCGAATACCGTATTTCCTCGAAATACCCCCCGGGGGGTGATTGTTTCATAATGGTCCCGAGAGGGGGGGGGGGTTAAACGAGGGGGGGTAATTCGAGGGGGGGGGGGGTTATTATTTCACAAGAAAATTTTTGAAAACCAAGTACGAAATTGTCGTCTGAAACGTACGCAGACGTCGAAAAATGCAACAAAAACCGCCATTTATAAGGTTCTGTGGACTGATATTAGTATGTAGATGGTATGTACACTGTTCTAACGTGACACCGACATTGTTTTAACGTGTGTTCTGCAGTACACTGAACACAAACTACAGTTATTGTCATGTACGTTCCCTTTACACTCAATTTGGGGGGGGGGTATTTCGAGGGGGTCTCATTGTTTCATAGTGGTCTCGAGAGGGGGGGGGTCAAACGAGGGGGGGGTATTTCAAGGGGGGGGGTATTTCGAGGAAATACGGTATGCTAGATCATGCTTAGGTATGTATTTATTAAGATAGCATGTGGTCAATCTCACCATTTCTCCAGACTTTATGTGCCAAATTTAATTATTCCAAAGCTTCATTCGTTTCATCTGAAACGACTTTTTACCATATTTCATTGTATTACCCCCCCCCCCCCTCCCCCCCTCGAAATATACCAGGGCTAGATGGAGCTGGGGTAATAATAACCCCCCTTGAAATACCCCCACCCGAATTGAATTTATAGAAAATATAAATGACAAAACTGTTTGATGATCCATCTAAAGTATAACACATGTAAAAAAACTATGAATAAGTTGTATTAGAATAAGAATTTTAGTTTCCATGTACTTATATATGTCTATAGATGCTTAAAATTACTATTATTGTTCAATTTTGTTATGTCTGAGTATTAATGTGGAATTTGAAAACATAAAAAACCTTCCTCGAATAAGCTTCCTTGAGTTAAGCCGCTCAGTTGCCATTTTGCAGGGCATTTTACGTGACTTTTTACATTTTACAGGGCATTTTTACAGGGTCTGGGACTGCCCCCTGGGAGTATTTCAAGAAAATACGGCTGCCTGATTTACTTTTTTTCAGCGGGCAGACAAATTTGATTCCAGCAAATGAAACTTTTCAGTACAGTAAAACAGTCACTGAAAAAAAGTAAATTACATTTGATAGAAATCTTTATATAAAAGTCATATTTATCTCAAATATTTTTTTCAACAGGGAAGTAAATACATTTGTAAATGTAACGAAGTCTGAGCTAAAAATATTTACAGAAGTATAAGGATTTAAAGATATCAGTGTGATATTAGGAATGTCTTGCAAGTTGAATGTGATGAATAGCGATGGAAAAGCGAAATGGCGCTAGCGCCAAGATAAAAAACGCCATGGCGCTTCTGGCGCTTGGCGCAGAGGGTCGGAAAAGCGCCATGGCGCTTTTGGCGCTGGCGCCAAAGTCCTGGCGCTTTTTCCATCACTAGTTAGGAGGATTCCTAAGAGTGTCGTGTTTTCCCAATTAACATGGCAGTGATAAACAAAATTTGACACTGCTTTGATGTGAATACTTTGCACAATTAAATATTCTGATACTATCAAATGTATAAATGCAATAAAATGTCTAGACAAACAATGCACAACTTTTTTTTTAATGATAAAATATCAAAACCCCGCAAGCGCAGATCTTCTACGTATTTCTTATGTTATTGTTTTATTGTTTACGTGAGAATGAGAGAAAAATGTAAAGTATTATGATATTTAAATTGGTTTGAATTAAGAATTTGAATTATTTCCTCGAAATACCCCCAGCCCCAGGGAATTTTTTATTTCGCAGGGAAACTTTGAGGGAGGGGTTTATTCAAGGGGGGCTTATTCGGGGGGGGGGGTTATTATTTCGCCGGGAATTTTCGTAAAGGGTCGTAATAAAGAATGTGCATGTAAAATAAATAACCAAAACTGGTAAACTCGACTTACATGAAACGAATCAGTGTTGTTTGACTTATGTTTCCCTTCGCTGAGCGTCGACTGAGGCGGAACATAAGTTCCGACTGCCGATTAAAATAAAAATAGAAATAAAAATAGAAAAAATTCTGCCGGTCTATCCGGGGTAGCTCATTGCCGCAAGCCACAACATTCATTTCACTTAGTGGAGAATATAAAATTGACTTAACATTATTGCAAATTAATAATTTACTGACAATTTCTAACATATAATCATAACCCTCATTTTTATTGGGTTAAAATTGGTTTTAAATCCTGAAAATGCTCAAATGCGACATCTAAGCATGTTCACTGTCCCATTTTTGCTTTTTTGGGAGTAAAAATAGCCATTATAGCGAAAAACGAAATTATTTCTCTCGAATTTGCACCTTCCGTCGGAATGCAACAACAAAAATGATGGTGAGTACAAATTTGGGTTATGATTTGCTTGGTTGATTTGATTTTACTGAGTTTACATGTTTAGAATGAATTTTTGAGTGATTTTTGAGTTTACATAAAAAAATGCATGGTTCTCATGGTTGTTAGCATATCGGGAATCGCTGACCCACTATGCTCAACCATCGTATCCATTCATATTTTGGCATCGTGCCAATATCCTGAAACATTGACGAATTCAGTTCGAATTCAATTCATTTGCATCAGATCTGGAAGCATGATTTGAGTGTGGACACTGCAACAAACGAAAATTCATGAACTGCTGAACGAGTGTACTCAGAAATAAATGTCTTATCTGCCAGAACAGCCGAGTGGGTTCAGTAGAGGGACCGCCAGGGGTATCTTGAATTTTGACCCTCCGAGTGGTTGGATAGATAGCAAATCGCTCCTCCGGAGGGATAGATAGCTGAAAAAATTTTCTGGGGTGGGTTGGGGGGGGTTGTGGTGGAGTTTCCTTTATCACGGAAACGTTTGAAGTTTATCGCGGAGTTCCATTTCCCTGCATTTCTTGTTTCACTCTTTGCTGCAGCGAACCCCCCCCCCCCCCACCCTCCCTCCTTCTATTGATAAAGCAAATTTTGTAGCTACAGAAATACAGAATTTGTGGCCAAATCGGCCAACTATCTATCTAAAACAATTTTTTTTTGCGATTTTGCATCAATTTTCTCCCAAAATTATCAATATTTGTAAATAAATCATATTATTTTCCCTTTTTCACCTTCAAAATAAGTTATTTTTGTAGATATATGTATTTTTAATGGTCAGAAATTATTAAGCCTGCCTATTTACATTTCACTGTACAATTTTTTGCAATGAAACAGCCCGACGCAATACGGGAACCGTCACAAACACACGCCACACACATTTTTGGCACTGTTCCAAAGGTTAAAATATCCACCAATCTCGCATTAACAGGTTGGACGGAATAAATTCCACCAATAACTGAATGGAATATATCCGTCCAAAGTCAAAATCAATGCATAATCAGTGGTACCTACACAAAACAAAATTGTATAGCGAAATGTTCGCTGACTTTAGAACGTGCGACGATTGCGCAATTTAGATTGCGCATTTTATCGCTTAATATATTTTACATCCTTTATTCTTGGCTGAATTCCAGCATAATGACATCATGCATGGGTACGGTCAGCAGAATTGACTGGCATAAAGTAACCCGAGTTTAATAAATGTGACCAAATAGGTTCTATTTGGACATAAACCTATACATCTAACGTATATTATGTACGCTGTGTTCTTGTGTGCATCCTTGAATTTTTTGAAATACTCTGAAGTATCCAAAAAGTACTCATGAAGGTATGCAAAAAGGTATGCATACCGACGGGTACTGGTACAAGTAGAGTTAACGCGTATCACAGAAAATAAAGTGCTCGTGAAGTGCTCGTGAAGTGGTCTGAGGTGCCCCTGATGTGATCACACTTCAGAGCCTGATAAACAATGACATGCACTTCACCGACACTTCACAAATTTAATTTCAAATTTGTTTAGATTTGAAATGCTTAAAAATACGTCAAGTCTATTGAAATGTCCGCAGGGTTTTTGCTGTATTACACAGCTTCATTCATTTTTAAACAGTGACTGTAAAATAGGTCTTTATGCACTATCAAATATGCTTCCACTCAAAAGTCCAATAGAGACATATTGAAGGATTTACGGTAAATCTAACATACAATGGCAGAATGAAAATTTGACAAGCTTAAATAGCGTGCCTACAAATTGTTCATGTTCATGACCATTGTTCGTGTCTAGTTAAGCACAATGTCAACTTGTTTACCTGCCGCATGCAGAGTTGTTAAAAGTACCAAACATTTTTCAAAGTATACATAAACGTCAAGTATTTATTTTTACTCACCCCGAGTACAGAAAACGTAAAGAATTTTTTTACTTTTACTCTTGCGTAAACATGAGTAAACATTTGTTTTCACCTGGAAAACGTAAATGTGAGTATTTTTGAAAAATGTCAACCCAATTTTCTCTCAAAACCAGTATTGTTGTAACTTTTTTGCTTATTTTAAGCAATCTTTGGTTATATCTGTGCTTATATCACTATTTTCGGCTATTTTCCCCTATTTTTAGCACATTCTCTTCATTTTTTCCTTATATACGTTTAGAAAATCGCCATAACAGACTATCTGAAATACGTTTTCTGTACTCGAGTACTTGGAGAAATTATACGTAAAAGGGAGTAAAGGAACTTTTTTCAGAGGAAACGTGAACATATTTACTCTGTACTCGAGTATACGTATTTATCGTGTAAAAGTAAATACGTATTAACAACTTGGCCCCATGTTTACCCTACACTACAGACAAATAGAGAACAATTTTGTTTGTGACATGGGTGGGCTGGATTATAAACTTTTTTGAACATTACCCTGGTAATTTAACATAAAAAAGTTGTCTTTTAATTTGAAATGTCAAGCAAGTGGAAAATGCAGGCCTTCAAAAATTGTCCAATTGTTCATTGAGAAATAGGTTTCAAACGATATATCATATCGAATATCGAATATCGACATTTTTTTAATATCGAATATCGATATCGAAAATTTTGAAAAATTATCGAATATCGATATCGAAAAGTCATATAGTTCGAACCCTGTTGAGAAGTGATGCTACAAATATTCTAGATAGATAGTCTCTTGAAAAATTCAAGTCATTTTGCATATCTTCACAATAAATATATATATATATATATATATATATATATATATATATATATATATATAAATAAGCACCCTTGAACAATCCCTTTGGGTGCCCCAAATGAAACTGCTGTAATTAATCCTCCATGAACAATATACCTAAAACAATATGTAAATCTTTACTTATCAATCAAAGTATAAATAATATTTCAAGACATGTTTACCATTTGAAAATGTGTGTGAAAAATGGGTGGCATTATACTTGTTTCCTAGTTGTTGTCTTGGGAAAAGACTAAAGTACCGGGTGGCCCACGTCAGGCGCACGGTTTTGATTGGCCCCCAACACATCAATTTTGAATGAAAACCGCTAGAATTTGGTATGGGGGTGAATAAATGTACCACATTTGTTGTGTAAAGTGCACGGTTTCACATCGCAAGATTTCGTGTCAGAACGCGAAAGAGTTTCATATTTACGTTTTTGAATGTGTCCCATTGTAGATGGTGCTGTGGAGTGACGTTGTTTTGCATACAATGTGATAAATGTGAAAATTTAGTGATATTTATGTGTGTGCTTAACATACTAAATAGGGTATATTTATCTACTGTCATGCCAAATTTGGACTATTTTTATGAATAATTGGTGCTTTGGTAGACGATTGCCTGACATGCGCCACGCTCAAACACGTATTAAACTTTGCTTCACGTTCTGACATGAATTTTTGGAATGTGGAAAATTGCACTTAACACAACAAATGGGGTACATTTATCTACCCGCATACCAAATTTGAGCAGTTTTCATTCTAAATTGACGTGTTGGGAGCCAATTAAAACCGTGCGCCTGACGTGGGCCACCCTATAGAGCCAATGCCCATTAGATATGCACTTTGCAAGCAATTAAATAGGTAGTTATGCAAAGATATAAATTTGTGTGTTTGTTGTTTCAGGTAGATAACATTCTAGACAAAATATGCTTGTACGAAATTTTACCTGGGATGGATAGATATTTTATAAAGTCGGCGGACATTTCACCCTACAAAATCGGAGAGTTAGAATTCGCTCGCGAATAGAGCGAACACAAAACTTGGGTCCCACCCGGACGCTCGGAATTGAAAAAGAAAAAAATATTAAAAGAGAAATGGACTCTTCGCCGTGTTCGTGCGTGCACGCCGACCGTTTCAACGTTTCGTTTCAACGGTGTCCGTTGGAAGCAAAAAAATTTGACTGTTTAAATGACCCTTTTACCGTTTTTGTTAATTTTTCATTTGTTGGCTCCGTTCCAATGGAAGAGTCCACATATGAGAACTTGGCAGCCAGCCAAAATTGCGAAATCCGCTATAAATGTGAAAAAAAAAGGCTAACACTAACTATATAACCATGTATATAAACAAAAATAGCGATTATAAAGGTGGAAATTGGCAAAGTGGAGCAACTTTTAACGATTTTTGGCTAACTTTGACTTGTCACTCGCATTTATATAATACGCAACTGGAAATTGGGATAAGAGCCAAGTTTTCATACGTGACCCGATCCATTCCAATCATTAAAATATTGCGTCACAATAATGACGACATGCACTCTCCACTGGAGAGACTGACGCAAATGTTTGTAGGGCGATACGTCTGCCGACTTTACTAGAAAAATGTGTTTATGACCAAAATACAGAGAAGTGGCATGCCAACAAAACGGGGCACAAAGAAATGTGTTTAATGCTTCAAAAGGGTAAATGGTTCGGGCATAGAATAATTATTACATGTACTCGGCGAACCGCAAAGTATGCGTACAAAAATACTTATGTCTCAGTTGATAACGCGCGAGCAGGATACGCACTTTCACTGAGTGAAATATATTTCAAAAGCGATGAATGTTTTCTTTTTTAAATTTTTCAATTTTAAATATTATATTTTATATTGGTATTTTTTATTAACGATGGTCATGGCGGAGTGTTTTCCTCAGAAACATGCAGAGCGTAGGGTCAGCCGAGTATACCAAATAAATATTACCGTATTTCCTCGAATTAACCCCCCCTTGAATAAACCCCCCCTAAATTTCGGCTGAGGAAATAATAACCCCCCCCCTCGAAATACCCCCCCTAAAATTGAGTGTAACGTGAACCTACATGACAGATACCGCAGTTTGTGATCTGTACAATGCAGAACACACGTTAAAACTGATGATTGAGTGACGTTAGGGAAGGGTTTTTGTGTATATATACAATAATATATGCCTATAAACACATATATGTACATCTATGTCATTGTTTAATTTTTCTACGTCTGCGTATGGGCAATTTCCGAAAATTTCTGGCGAAAGAATAGACCCCCCCCTCGAATAATCCCCCCCTCAAATTTTGCTGGCGAAATAATAAACCCCCTGGGGGTATTTCGAGGTAATACGGTAGATTTAAAGCTAAATCTAAAATTGGCTTCCTGCGATTTCTCTGAAACTTATCTACCAAGAGAAAATGTGGAAAGCAGTGTTCTTTAGGGTTAAACCTGGATGGATAACGATCCCGAATTCCGAATTCCGAATCCTGATCCCAGAAATATTAAAAAACCGATTGTGGTCCCGAGTAGGGTGTCAAAAAATTCGGAAAACGGAAAACGGAAAGGTAAAAATTTTCACTTTACGGAAAACGGAAAACGGAAAGGTAAAAAAAATTTTCTGCCGGAAAACGGTAAACGGAAAGGAAAAAAAAATGGGCCGGAAAACGGAAAACAGAAAAATGAAATGCCGGAAAACGGAAGACGGAAAGCGGAATTTTCACGGAAACGGAAAAAATAAAGTGAAATTTGCACGGAAATGGACAAATTTGCAGAAGGAAAACCTGCATGCAGGTTTGCCTGTTTGGCTTTGATTGTGGTAGCTGTACATTCTGCAACTATGGATCATGCCAGTGACTTCACTTGTAGTTCAAGCTTATCTGAACCAACAAAAAATCATCAAAAGGTAGCAAAAATACACTACAACAACAATAAGAATTTAGCGAAACTGAAAATCGAGCCAGAAAATGGAAAAATGGCCTGGACAAATGGAAACAGAAAGGTAAAAATTTTTCAGCCGGAAAACGGAAAAATGGGCCGGAAAAACGGAAACAGAAAGGTAAAAAATTTTCAGCTGCCGGAAAATGGAAAACGGAAAGGAAAAATTTTTTTGTCTGCCGGAAAATGGAAAACAAAAAACGGAAAGGTAAAAAAATTTCAGCTGCCGAAAAACGGAAAACGGAAAGGTAAAAAATTTTCCTGCGGAAAGGCGGAAACGGAAACGGAAATTTGACACCCTAGTCCCGAGCGTCCCAAACCCAAAAATCCCGATCCTGGAAAAATTTGTCAAATTTGCTTTTTTATCTAAGAAATGCGAACGAAAATCTTCAATGTCAATTTTATGCCACTTGTCTGACCCAAGTGTGTTTTTAGACTACCATATTGAGGGGGGTTTAACGAAGAGGGGGGGGGTATTTCGAGGGGGAGTTATCATTTCACCAGATTTTTTTTGAAATCCCAGTACTAATTGTCCCTAATAGTCGTTAAATTCCTAATTGTCATTTGAAACGTAGGCAGACATCGACAAACGCGACTATAGACTTGTATAAGTATGTAGACGGTATAAACACTGTTCTCACATAACACTACCATTGTTTTTAACGTGTGTTCTGCATTGCCCAGATAACAAACCGCAGTATTTGTCATTTACATTCTGTATAGACTAAATTTGGGGGGGGGGGTATTTCGAGGGGGTGTTATTAATTCATAGTGCCCATTTTGACGGGGGTATTCCGAGGGGGGGTTATTTTTTCGTCACCAGTTTGGGGGGGTATTTCGAGGGGCTATTTACAGTGGCCCTGGCCAGTGACTGGTCCCTGGCAAAAAAATAAAAATTTTTTTCCAAAAGTCAATAATTGGTGTTTATGGTTTTTTTGCATGTTAATTAGGTTAATTATCACCAAATTTGCATGCACAAAATTTCTGCAAGACAGTTACACACGCTGATGCATATTCTTTGGGGGAGTGTATACATTTTTCTCAATTTGTCACAATTTTGGCATGTGTGTACTCCGATTACAAAAATACAGTGATTGAGAAGAAAAAAAAGCATAAAAAAGAACCACTAACCACTCTGAGCTGAAATTTGGCATGCTTACTCACTGAATGAAGGAGTACAAGCATACCAAAATTGAGACAAATCAAAAAAATTATACACTTCCCCTCCCCCCAAAGAATATGCATCAGCGTGTGTAACCGTCTTGCAGAAATTTTGTGCATCCAAATTTGGTGATAATTAACCTAATTATCATGCAAACAACCTATACACACGTATTATTGAAAGTGACATAAAATATCCTAAAATAGTACAAAAACTGTGGACTTTTCCTTTCATTCGTTCATTTCACTTTTATCTGTTTCTTAAAAAACGTCACATAAAAATATCTAGATTATAGGTACTTTGTCATTAGGATGTGGTAAAACTTAAAAATAAGTAAAGGGTAACTATGTAGGTACACTGAAATATTCAAAAAAATACACGCAGGTAATATATTTTTGGGTCAAAGCAATAAATACAATTAGTGTCAGAAGTCGCAGACAATTTTCACTTTACGAGACACACCACAAAAAGACAACTGGCAGAAAGTCATCAAAAGTATTTTTTACAGGAAATTAAAATAGTTCCTCAAGTGCTAAAAGGGAAAAAAGATAGAAAATATTGTGTTGTTTTTAGTTTGTGTTCAAATGAGATTATTTTGGAGCAGATTATAAGATCAAATAATAATGTATTTTCACTTGAGTAATTGATAATTTCTAGAAATGAAACATACCTAAATATGTTGGTTCAAAAATCTTTCCATATAGATAGAGAAAAACCTAAATAGTACCTAGGTACATAGCAAAAGTATTTACGTACCGTATTTCCCCGAAACCCCCCCCCCCTCCGAAATACCCCCCTCGAAATATCCCCTCTCAAAATGCCACTGTGAATATAGGTACCTAAAACCACCCTTTAAATACCTCCCAAAATTGAGTGTAAATGACAAAAACTGTGGTTTGTGGTCCGAAAAACGCCGAACACACGTGATACAATGACTGTGTTACATGAGAACAGGGTTTATACCATCTACATAAATACTTATTGGAGTCTATAGACACTTTGACATGGTGCTTTTTGTTGCATTTTTCTATGTTTGTGCACGTTACAAACAACAAATTAGGCAGTACTAATAGTTCAAATAAATTCTGGCAGCATAAACCCCTCGGAATACCCCCTAGTTAACCCCCCCTCAAAATTCTCACTTTGAAAAAATAAACCCCCTGGGGGTATTTCGAGGAAATACGGTGGTTATTTTAAGCAAAGCATGCAATGTGAACGAACACGTCTAAATATCATTTCATGTATTTATTATGATGTCATTAGCATGTAAACAAGATCAGACCAGGCAGATAACAGTGAATATGATAAATTGCAATAAAGAATATCTATGTACAGCGATGGAATGGAAAGCACCCTGGAGCAATCACAGACACTGTAAAGTGTAGAGTGAAGTGACCAGGGTTGGCAAAATCTCAGAAAAGAATAAAAACAAAATAAAAATAAAATGGAAAATTGAAGAATAAAATAAAATAAAATAAAATGGACAATTTGAAAATAAAAATCAAAATTGTATAAAAATTTGAATTTTTGTAAAATTGTATACAAATTTATATTTTTGTAAAAATTGTATAAAAATCCATATTTTTTGTAAAAAATTTTTCTGTTGTTTATAGTCCAACCTGTTCATTCGCAGAGCTGGGGCAGTCCCAAGCCATGTAAAGTGTCAAAATGTCATATGGATTGGAATGGAAAGTGTCAATTTTCATGAAAATGTTGAGTAAAGTGTCAATTGTCATGACAAATATAAATTAAAGTGGAAACTGTAAAGCAAATTGTATCCAAATCTTATCTTTCGTATCCAAATCTCGTTGTTTTTGTAACCAAATCTTATGTGAACATTTGGATACAAAAACGTAAGATTTGGATACCAAAAAATAAGGTTTGGATACCAAAACATAAGATTAAGATACACAATTTACACTCTGCACGACATTTGTCATGACAATTATACTTTGCTTGACATTTGAGATGCCAATCGACTCTTTACTACATTTGTCATGACAATTGACACTTTGCATGATGTTTTACAAATGCGCCCAGCACACTCCAGTAATCTTTCTACTGAAAATGCAAACCATTCTTATCGATAATTGTAACTTGACACTTGCAACTAGCTAACAATACCTACTGCATGCAACTTTTGCAAAGTAACGGAACAATTTGTCACAAGTTTTGCGCAATGTCACAATGTTTAGGTCTAATTATCACATTTTTCTGACCTTGCATGCAAGATTCTGATTTTTTGTAAAATTTCTGTAAATTTTTTGTAAAATGGTCCATTTTATTATTTTATAATTATTTTGGAATAAAATAAAATAAAATGATTTTATTACTGAACTTTGCATGACAATGGACAGTTTACTTTACATTTATTTACAGTTTACATTTACAGTTTACTTTACTTTACAGTTTACTTTACAATTGACACTTTACATGACATTTGACACTTTACTTCACACTTTACAGGGTGTGGGATTGGCACCTGGGCCAGTGAAATGTCCTGTAATATAAAAAATCACTGATATAGTTTTAAATACTAAAACTTCACATTTCACATTTTACATAGATTTTCAGAGTTTTGAACCAAATTTTCCATTTTTGCAATAATATTTTTTCTCGAAACTGCATCAATTTTCAATATGCTTGACACGGCATGAGCTGAAAAAGCTTGAGCAAAATCAAACAAAATAATGCAACAAAATGATAAAGATTGTAAAATTGAAATGAATCAAGGGACAGTCCCAGACCCTGTAAAGTGTCAACTGTCATGCAAGGTGTCAAAAGTTATGTAAAATGGCCTGTAAAATGCAAATGTGATGCAAGGTGTCAAAAGCCATGTAGAATGCCTGTGAAATGTGCTGAAAATGTCAAATGTCATGTAAAATGACCTGAACAATAGCAAACATACATTTGCCATCTTCCAGGGCACTTAACATTTGGACTTTTACATTATACATTTTGACATTTTTACTTTTGACACTCTGCATGAAATTTGACATCTTACAGGGTCTGGGATTGGCTCCTGAAAGAAATGATAGACGTGATAAAACGAATAAACGCATTTTACGGAATTAATGCCTAAATGCAAACAGAGCACATGAGGATATTGGCTTGGGCTGATGAATAATGAAACGTGTGACACATTTCAACTTATCACATTCACATGAAGCTGGCTGACATCATTAAATGGGTGCATGCACGTCACATGTCACTAACGGTGGAAAACGGAAATTCGAATATTTAAAAAAAAATTGAAAAAATTTTTTTACACCACCAGAAAAAAACAGAAAAATGAAAGAAAAAAAAATAAATTTTTTTGCTGACAAAAATTTGAAAAAAGTTTTTCGATGTTTTTGTAGTTTTGATAGAAAATGCATGAATAAATTGCAGAAACACAATTCAAAGCGTGAATCTGATTTGATCTAGTAGGTATTTTTTTCCGGCATAGCAAAAATGTGCAAAATGTAGGTATCCATAATTGGCCAGAAACATTTGAAATTATGAAAAATCCAGTGTAATTTTTTTAGTACTGAAGAAAAATCAAAAAGTTATTTCAGAAAAAAACACTTTAATTTTTTTAACGATTTTCTTCCAGATTGTTCACAAGCATGGTACATGTCACATATGAACAGTGTTAAAAACCATTTTGCAGGGCATTTCCATGACTTTTGACACTTTGCATGACATTTGACTTTTTACAGGGCTTTTTACAGGGTCTGTGTGGAAGTCCCCCCATAGGGGCCAGATTTAATAACTTTAATAACGTCAGTTATGCAATGGCACATTGGCTTGCCGTTTGGCTCCAAGATTTTGTGACCGCCTTAACTTTTTGAGTTTGGTGACACAAATGTACGGGCGTAGTATTGGCACAGTGCCAAGCAAAAACGATTCCCAAAAATGACTGCGCATGCATTGGAAGGGCTGTAGGTACGCAGCCGTAACGCAGTATTTTTCCGCAGCACTGTGAGAGCTTTACACTCAGTGCCACTCCCAGACCCTGCAAAATGTGAAATGTCATGCAGAGAGTCAAAAATCATGTAAAATATTAATTGGTAATTTATGTTAACCAATTGTATCCAATTTTACATTGCCACTTTACACTTTACACTTGATGTTTGCAAGACATAATATTTACATTTTCAAAGCATTTTACAGGGTCTGGTGGTGCCCCATGATCTCACATGTATTTTCAGTTAAAAAAGTTAGTATTTGCCTAAAGAACACACTTCTGCAATTCAATTCAAAAATGTGAACGACGAAAAAATCGGGTAAATTCGAGCCGAAGACGTAAAGCGGCGAATTTACAGAAACTGTTCGCTTCTAATACCAAACAAAGTAAACAACGCAACCCAATATTTGGCACTGTGCCAATCGAAAAATTCGGATCGGGCCACGTACGATGACTTGGCTTGCTGCCAAGTTTCTGGGCTGCGTATTATAAAATATGCAGGATTTCCGCACGCGACACCGACGATCGCCCCAGAATGCAATTTAGCGATCAGAAATGGCCGCTAATAGTTCGGAATGGAAATATCCCGCACACTAGTTGACACACGTGTGTTAACTGGTCTGTGTCAACTCAGATTTCGGGTGTAATTGGGCTGTATCCAAATCTGTTGGCAAGTTGCCAAGACATCATACGGCGTGACAGCCAAAATTTGCCCGTGCACACTTTTCTCGCGTCGATTCATTGTGCGTCAATGGGCTAAATTACTTTCCGAACTTTCTACCATAGCTAAAATGTCAAAAGTGGCTACGAGGGGTGCGGTAAAATCTCCCGGAACGAAACAACTTTACGACAGGGCCGCGAAAAGGGCAAGTTTTGCTATTTTAAGTGGCCATTTTGAGATTTAAGTGTGCGTTGACACGGTTTTCGTATTAGGGGGAACTCCCAGACCGTGTAAAAAGCCGTGTAAAATGTTATGCAAAGTGTCAAAAGTCACGAAAAATGCTCTTGAAAATGGCAAAAGTACGTTTGCCATTTTCCAGAGCATTTTCCGTGACTTTTGTCACTTTGCATGACATTTGACATTTTACAGTTGCTTTTTACACGGTCTGGGAGTGGCACTAGGCTGAGAAAATGGACTGAAATGACAATATATAACGACGATTTAGGATAAAAACATATCCGGTTATCGTTTTGCATGCAGATAACGTTTTTAACGATGGTTTTTTAACGTTTAAAAACGGTTTTGTAAGAAAAGCATAGAGCCAGCTGTTAAAAAACTGCAGACAAAATCGTTTGTACTGGTTCACCAAATATTTTACAAATTTCAAGCAATCCAACTAATGTAGACCAATCTCAGCTACCTATGTTCACATGTTTGAGAGCTTTTTAAAAAAAAACAACGTTTTATTTAAAATAACGCATTTCCCATCCCTACATCCACTAGTAATAAATCCTTTGTAATATGGAATAGCATTTTGAAAAATGTCTGATACACGGAATCTAGGTAACAGATAAAATACCGATTTCTTTTTTATAAATGTGAAATTGTTCAAAATCTGTCAAATATTTAAAACTTCCATTTCAGGGACCTGGTCGAGTTGAAGCATCACCCGCAAAAAGTGGTTAGATTTTACAGTGAAACGTTTCCTATTTTATGATTACGTGCTTTTATATTTACATATTTATTATTTTGTTTGGATTGCGAAACGATGTACTGGTGCTGATTTAATAATTTCACTGCACCATTCCGCATGTAAACCCGTCTCGCATGTTGACCCGAAACACATTTTATCATACTCGGCATGCTGAAAATAGGCAATAAAACACATGTCTTTATGATTTTGAAGGTAAAAATCTATAAGAAGTATGAAAATTAGTCATTTTGGGTGAAAATTAGGGTAAAATTGCTCAAAAGTGCTCCAGATTGCTAGATAGCCCCTCTCTTACCCCTGCAGGTATAATGTGTCTATCATGGGTCTACATGCGTGATGGGTTTACATGCGTAATAGGCTTGACCCTTTAATAATGGGCTTTTCAAGGTGTAGAATGCAAAAAAATCATTGAAAATGATTTTAGGGTAGCAAACAATATGAATAAAAGTAGGTAAATCTACTAATATTTACATTTCTACATATTATGCTTCGCGTGACAAAAATTATTTCAATGCTGTACTTGTTCGAATACCCCCTCCCCTTGAATAAACCCCTCCAATTTCTAATTTATCCAAGTGTCCAATTTGAACAAATATGTTGTGTTATTATTTAAATAAAGCATTTTAGTGATATGATTTGATAGAAACATGCTAGAAAATTTTAGCGAGAGGATACCCCCCCCCCCCTTAAATAGCCCCCCCCCCTCCCCCTCAATAGGCCAGACAAAATAATTTCCCAGGGGAATTATTCGAGCAAATACGATAGAAACATTTTTTATCAAAGGAAACTTTTCAGCCAATCGCCGTACACCTGGTGCCACTCCCAGACCCTGTAAAAAGCCCATTAAAATGTCATGCAAAGTGTCAAAAGTCATGGAAAATGCCCTGCAAGATGGCAACTCGGTCGAAATTTTGCAGGGCATTTTCCATGACTTTTGACACTTTGCATGACACTTGACATTTTACATGGCTTTTTACAGGGTCCGGGACTGCCCCTGGAATCGATGATTCGCCGGACAAAAGTTCAGACTCGGAAATCAATTTATCAGATCGAGCAGAAAGTCCGCAATATTCCCAGAAAAGCGGGAAAAAGAGAAAATCTGCAGGGGCCAGTTCAATTTTGACAACATTTCATAAAAAGGAATTGTATCCTGAAGATGTGGAGAAAGGTGATTTTAGGCATATTTTTGCCATATTTTTGACATGCCGTTGTACATACACTGGGGGCAGTCCCACACCTAGTTAAGTGTCAAATGTCAAGTAAAATGTCAATAAAATAGGTTGTATTGCTGTAAGAATGTGCAGTGCTTGCTTCACTTTTTCTCGCTACTTGACATATATTACCTGTCATTTTTGGAATTTTCACTTGGCTTCCGTGTTATCGAAGGTTGGCCACAATTTTCATTGCCAGCTAAAGTATGTCGTTAAGCCCGTTTTAACTGTTTTCATATCTGTGCATTGGCCCATTTGTACATTATGCACAGTTAAAATGCGGGTTTTTCAAGTCTTATATCTAGTAGCACTATGAAATTTTTGCTTGCTCCAGTGCATGTTTTTTCACCGGTGAAAACAGACATTTACGAATTAACGTTTGAAAAAGATCGAAAATTCCGAAACGTTTGCGAATTTTTTGTCTTTTAGAATTGTTATTATGTTTACAATCAGAAAAAGCAAGTGAAAAATCTGAAAAATATTCGATAATTTGAAAATTACTCCAAAAAAGTATTTCAAAAAATTTTGAAATGTTAGAAAAACCATACCCAGACCATGTAAAAACCCCCTGTGAAATGTCAAATGTCATGCAAAGTGTCAAACGTCATGTAAAATGCCCTGCAAAATGGCAAACACGTTTACAGGGAATTTTACATGACTTTTGACACTTTGCATGACATTAGACATTTTACAGGGTCTCCGGTGCCCGTTGCAACAATTATCAGGCCCGCACAGCCACGTGAAAAATAATGGGCGCCTTAAAAACGTACCCCAACGTTAACCAACGTAGGTGCAAACGTTGACAACTCAACAAACGAAATCGGGCAAACAGATGTGGAATGGGACACGGATGAAGACCAGAGCCGTTCCAGTGAATTCACCCGCAAACGTATAAAGTTCTATGAACGTTGGGACGCTAGTGTGAGTCGCTTTGTGATCAGGATCACACAGCAAAACGTGGGTGTGTGATGCGCGGTGAAGCGTCGTGAAGTGTCTTTCACAATTTTGGAAGTGCGTGAAGCGTGTGGAAGACACTTGATCAAAAATTTCGTTATGCTGGGTGATCAGAAATTTCGTAAAGCGCGGTTTACGAGCCCATTTTTTGTTGTGAACTCCATGTATCGATTTACCCAAGCAAATCTGGGGCACTCACAGACCCTGTAACAAGCCCTGTAAAATGTCAAATGTCATGCAAAGTGTCAAAAAGCATGGAAAAGGAAAAGTCAAACTCGGTTGCCATTTTGCAGGGCATTTTCCATGACTTTAGACACTTTGCATGACATTTTACATTTTACAGGGTCTGGGAGAGCACATGGGCTGTGCATCACAGCGTGCATTTTAGTAAGCTTGCTCTAACGTAGATATCCACGGCTGTGACCAGTCCGCAACAGTGCGAATACGGTTTGAAAAACCCAAACATCTAAACCCCTTTTCACTATATTCAACCATATTTATGAGATTTTTTTTTAAAAACCCGGGTTTAAAAAATAAACAACGTGCGTTTAAAACAAAAAAAACACGTATAATAAAGTGCAATTTAATTTCAGCGCGGCGCCCTGGAAAATTGTGGGGGCAGCCCGGTCTACGCAGCCGAAGCCATTAACATGGACCATGCCGCCGACATGCTCATCGGAATTAAACCGGTTTTTTAAAAAATGCATTTTTTTATTTTGTTGACGTTTTTGGGTTGTGAAACTTGTGAAACGGGGCGGGGGGTTGTGAAACTTTTCCAGTTCACAAACCAGTTGACGAAATTTTGAAAAATACCAAAATATACTTTCAAGTTGATCTTGGTTTTTAGAATGCTATTCAGTGTGATTAATCTATTTGGTTGATTCCGCTGTCGAAATACCCCCAGGTGCCACTCCCAGACATTGTAAAATGTCAACTTCCATGGAGTGTTGAAAGTCATGTAAAATGTCCTGTAAAATGACAAACGTACGCTTGTCATTTTGCAGGGCATTTTACATGACTTTTGACACTTTGCATGATATTTGACATTTTGCAGGGCATTTTACATGGGCTGGGATTGTCCCCACATCTGAACCAGCTGCGGAAAAATACCCGCCCCCCCCCCCTTGAAATATCCCTCCCGAAGCGAGTAAAAAGCGAATAAAAACGAAAAACTGCGGCTCCATGTCCATGTGTAGGTATAGCAGAACTCATGTGAAAAATGACTGAGTTTTATTAGAACAGTAGGAAATAATAACCCCCTGGAAGTATTTCAAGGAACTACGGTAGTTAATCAGGGCTTAGGTACCTTTTCCGAAGTTTCCATCTCGAAAAGTTCCCTATCAATTTCAAAACTCAGTAATTTCCACATATTTGTGCAATTCCGCATCTTCGATCGCCCAGTCAATATTGCTGAATTTAGATGCAAACGCAGGGGTCTCGAATGGGGGTTACCCCCCCCCCCCCCCCGGAGGCCGCTCAGCTATCTATCTATCCCGGAGGCAAAATTTTGGGCTACTACCCCATAACCCCCCCTCCCCGCCCACAAATCGCCAGCTATCTACCTATCCAGAGCAATTTTCGAGAAATTGTACCCAAATTGTTGCTCAAAATCGCTACTTTTCATGCCTTTTTGTAGATTGTCACCTCCAAAATCGCTAGTTCGTGTATATTATTGCCTATTTTGGCTATATATGCGCTTATATGCACATTTTTATCCATTTTTCACCTACTTTTAGCGATTTTTCTCCCTTTTCGTCCTTCTTTGCCTAGATATTGAACCCCCGCGAACCATCCAACCCCCCCCCCCCCCGAGAAAATTTTCAGCTATCTATCCCTCCGGAGGAGCGATTTGCTATCTATCCGACCACTCGAAGGGTCGTAATTCAAGATACCCCTGTGCAAACGTATGGATTTACGATTTAGTGTATATTTTTAGCATCACCTGTCCATATCCACTCGCAGATCAACGAGCTGTTTATATCGCCGGAGATGCCTTGGCGCGCTGCCAAACACGCAAAGTGCACCTTCGTTGTGAACACTAGCAGTTTTTCTCTGTTGACTGAGTGTCCGGCCAGTGATATTTGTGACAGGAACGCGTTGAGGCGAGTCAATTTTGGAAAAGTGCATGATTTGAAAGTTGTGTTTTGGAGAATGTATTACGCAATTTTTACCTTTTTCGTCTATTTTAGACAGCTGGTAATTTGCACTTTTTCAAATGAGGCTTACACTGCTAAAAGTAGATAACTCCACTTTTTTGTCGGAAAAAACAGGAAGAAATGTGTTAAGGCCATGTTGAATGTCGACTTATAAAAGTTGATATGTGTATGAATTGCCCATTGTAGAGCTGTGGCGGAAAATATGGCGCTTTCTAATCATTATTTGGAACTTTATCGTAGTCAGCAAGTTTAGTGGGCCCATTGGACAGATTACAGGTATTTTTCCCCCCGTGGACAACTTGCCCCCGAAGTGTGTTGTATTAGCGTTTTGTCCGTGTTGCATTAGCGTTTTGTCGTGTTGCATTACCGTTTTGTCGTGTTCTATTAGCGTTATGTCCGCACGGACATAACGCTAATGCATCACACCACGGGGGGAAGAAGTCCATGGGGGGAAACGTGAAGTTAACGCATTGGACACGCATCGCCGACAGACAATTTTTAATGAAACTTAAAATGCCATTTTCTCGAAATCGTTTATGGAGCTATCGACATTCTGGAGTTATCAACCTTCTGGAGTTATCGACCTATAGAAGTAGCCCTTTCAAATACATACACATAGCATATTATGCAGACTGAGTCTTCTCTTGGGCGGGGACGGCTGGGCCAAAGCGAACAAATGGGCAAAAGTGAGTGCCATCGGAAGGTTGTACAAACTGGACACGTATTCGCAGCCAGCCAGGGTGCCCGTGCAGGTTGGCTTTTTTTAGTTTAAAAAAAAATCAAGTGTTTTTTAAAACATTGTTTTTAAAACAGAATGCCACCTGTGAGATGCCGGAAGAAGTGCTAGAGTATGATGTGAAAGTTTTATGCACACAATACGAATTGACCCTCGAGTCTGGTCTTAGTGTCATTAAGAAGGTAAATGTTTGCCAAAGTTTTTGCGTTACTGTGCCTACACTTTGCTTTAATGGCGCTTTTTGCTTTGGCGCTAGCGCCAGGCGCCAGCGCCATGGCGCTTTTACATCATTATCCTACACACACTAGTTTTCACCGTCACGGATGAATGATTAAATTTAATTTAAATTTGAATTTAAATTAATAAAAGTAAAAATTTTGATAATTTGAAAACTAAAACACGTGTAGCATACAATAAGAGTAGGCTGGATGTCGCCATCTCACCATTTCAGTTTTCACGAATGTCACTGTGAAAACTAGTGTGTGTAGGGCCATTTAATTTTTTTTAAGAATTCAAATATTACATGGCTTTTTAAAAATTTCCAGTTATACACTGCGATTGTGAAAGATGAACGTGAACCCATCAATTTGGTGGTGCTCACTTACGAATGGCCTCACGGACTTCCACTTGAGGTGTTTTATTTTTAAAAGTTTTTACCATATTTGCTTCAATAATTCCCCTGGGGGATTATTATTTCGCCTTTTTTTCGCATTATTCGACTTTTTTGAGGGGGGAACTATTTGAGGGGGAAATTATTATTTTGTCAAAATGTTCGAGCATCTTTCTATCAAGTCATTTCACAAAATGTGCCTTTTTAACACAAAAACGTGCCTTTTTGTTAAAATTTGGGACAACTTATTCATGAAATATCTTTAAGGGGGGGGTTATTTGGGGGGGAATTCGTATTTCCTCACTCATCTTACAGGGGGGATTATCCGAGTGGGGGGAACTATTCAAGCAAATACGGTAGTTTTTTGTGTTTAATTAATACAATTTTTAATATTTTTTCAGCAAGAAAACTCGCCGACGCACATGGGCAGATGGCCGATATATAAGAACGAAGCTATAGATATGCATTCCGCGTGCAAAATCATCTTGGGCGCAGTGCGAGTGCCCAGAAACAAGTGCGTTTTCCGCTGGCACTTTTTTTAATAAACTGTACTACATCATTTTTTACACTTTACACCCGTGGTAATTATGTCTCTCACGTTGGAAGTGTGCCAATGATAATTTAAGCATGCCATTTTTGTGAAAAGATGAAATATTTATTGCTGTGATTACGTGTAAGAAAAATGTTTTAATTGCTATTTTTATTATGTTGATGAAAATGAAAATATCGTTGGCACGCTTCCAGCGCAACGCGTAAAGTCGATTCGACTGAGTTATCGTATTTCCTCGAAATACCCCCGGGGTTTTTTTCAGAGTGAGGATTTTGAGGGGGGGGGGTTAAACGATGGGGGGTATTTCGAGGGGGGTGGGTTATTATTTCGCCAGAAATTTTTTGAAATCCCAGTACTAAAATGTCGTCTGAAACGTACGCAGACGTCGAAAAATGCAACAAAAATCGCCATTTATAAGACTCTAAAGACATTTATAAGTGTGTAGACGTACAAACACTGTTCTCACATAACAGAGTCATCGTTTTTAACGTGTGTTCTGCATTGCCGGGATGACAAACCGCAGCCTTTGTCATTTACGTTCTCTATACAGTAAATTGGGGGGGGGGTTATAAGTTCATAGTGTCCATTTTGAGGGGGGGGGTATTTCGAGGAAATACGGTATGTTCAGTAGCCTTGATATTCAGAGTGGGCTTCTGACATAGACTAACGGTCAACTAAGAATTTGGTAAACTCATTTTTCAGCTTCTGAGCGCATCTGAGTTTACCAGTGTTATTTTTAACCTCGGTCAACTGCAGTTGACCGAGGCTATCGCAAAATCTCCCACAGAAGCCCACTCTGAATTTCAAGGCTACTGAACATAACTCCAAACCGCCAACTCAACTCGGATTGAATCGAAAACGATTAAGGTTTTTTAATGCTGTGAAAAACTGAATATTCAACCACCCAGCCTAAAAAAACAACAAAACAACCCGTCAAAACATTCCCTACAGACTGTGCACCTCGGTTCCGCAAAAGTGGCGCGCAAACGCGGGGGTGACATTTGTGCTGAGCGTTTGCAGTCTACGCAGCCAGGCGCCAGTCCCAGACCCTGTAACAAGCCCTGTAAAATGTAAAATGTCATGCAAAGTGTCAAAAGTCAAGGAAAATGCTCTGCAAAATGGCAACTGAGTTGCCATTTTGCATGACATTTGACATTTTACAGGGCTTTTTACAGGGTCTGAGATTGGCACCAGGCGCCACTCAGATTCGACTCAAATGGAGCCTGGGCTCGTCCCGCTGGACATGCGAGGTTAGATTGGTTTTTGTGGTTGATTGTTGGTTGACCTCCTGTCAATTGTCAAATGTAGTGTAAAATGCTAAAATTTTAGTAATCTACCGTATTTACTCGAATAATTCCCCCCCTTGAGTAGTTCCCCCCTCAAAAATGTCTGAGGAAAAATTAATTTCCCGAGGGAATTATTCGAGTAAATACGGTAGTCTTTTCAATTTTATCGACAATTTACATGACATTTGACACTATTACTGTACATTATATTTAAAATTATATCGATGACATTTTGCTCGATACAGCATGGAATAATCGACTTCTTGCTGATTATTTTTTTGAAAATCTCGATTGTTCCAAAAGTGTCCAAATGTAACGCTTTAAAAAAGGGCAATAGATATTGAAAAAGAATGGGAAATTCTGAAACATGTGTGGGACCAATTGTAGATGCAACTTATTGCTTACTCAATTATCGACATTTTGGAGTTATCGACCTCTAGAAATGAACGCCTGAATTCGTTTCTCTCAGATACTACAAGCTGGACGAGAGCAACGGACAGGCAGTGCGGGTCGATGTACTCAATCGGGTCGGTGCCTTGGGCTCGGGTTTTGATAGATTTTACACTTGAACTGTCGGGTTTCGGGTCAAAACATTTTGGGACGGGTAGCGGTTATCGTGTCTATAACATAACTCGAGTCGGGTAAAAATATCCCACTGTATTTGTGGTGTTAAGGGTCAAAAAAATTTGCTTGTCGGGTTCGGGTCTCACTGCCAACTTTAATGGGCAATTTTTTGCTTCACATAGGGTTGTGTGGGACAATATGAGTTTTTGATATCGATAATCGACTTTTTTCCCATTCAACTCGATATTGATATCGATATGGACCCTCGTTTTCGATATTCAATAGGAAAAAATTATCGATATCCGCTATTCGATATGCAAAAATAGTCTATATCCACTATTCGATATGCAAAAATACTCTACTTTCGGTATTTTTTAAAATTGTCGATATGAAAAAGTCGTCGATATTCGACTGCGACATTTTACGTCCCAACGGGTCAGGCCTATTATGCATCTAAACTCATTATGCATCTAAACCCATTATGCATCTAGACCCATTATAGACACATTATAGCTGCATGGGTGAGAAAGGGGGCGGGTAACCCACCCCAAACCGCCTACCTATCTATCTTTACCACAGGCAAATTTTTGGTGTTACTTTCCTCTGAACAGCCCCCCCCCTACAAATTGCCTAGCTACGTAGCTATCTGGAGCACTTTTGAGCAATTTTAGCCTTATTTTCACCCAAAGTCACTAATTTTCATACTTTATATAGATTTTCATCTTTAAAATCACTATGTCATGTGTTTTTTTGCATATTTTCAGCATGCCCGATATAGTAAAATGTGTGCTGATTCTAGATGCATAATGGCTTTAGATGCATAATGGCACAGGCTCGTCCCAACACCATTATACTCGGATGACATTACGCCGTACATTTTTCTGGAAGAAACACTCCATCATGACGTGATCACTTTCGTCGCCATCACATCGTCTTCATGACGTCGTCACTTCGTCGTCATCACGTCTTCCATAAGTTCTCGGCTGGCCGTCTGCCAGCCGAAGACATAACTCCTATCTGTTTGTAGAGTATCGTGTCTGCCGAGTATACAATCTGTGACAAAATCGATTCAAATCGACCCGCAGCCGCCGGCGGACTACGACATTCAAGTGCTGCAAAAACGCTACGAACACCCGGACTCGAATTACAAATTCGTCAAGAAAATACACATTGCGCGGGCGAGAAACGCCAAAATAAATGAAATGTGCGGCGATTTCGCGGTGATAACTTACTATTGGAAAAATGCGTATGGCATTAATGAGTTCAATCCGAGTGAAAGTGGAGTTGCGTTCAGGAAGGTGAGCCAGGGGGCAGGCGGCAGTCCCAAACCCTGTAAAGTGTACAGTAAAGTGTCAAATGTAAAGTCGAATGCAAAGTAAAGTGTCAATCAAAACAAAAAAGAAAACTTTTATTAGTGAACTTTGCATGACAATTGACAGTTTACTTTGCATTTGACTTTACATTTGACACTTTACTTTACATTTGACACTTTACATTACACTTTACAGGGCTTGGGACTGCCACCAGGTCCGCACCCTGAAAAGTGTGGAGTAAAGTGTCAAATGTCATGTAAAATGTCAAAATAATAAAAAAGGAAGGACTTTATTACTGAATTTTTGACAATTTCCTTATGTGACAAAGTTGTATGCCATTTTAAATGACATTTGACACTTTACTTTAAACTTCACATTGCAAATTAGTGCTCTGTAGTGCCTGTAGTGCATTGTAATGCAAATTAATGCCTGTTTAAAAAAATTTTATACGAATTATGTGTTGTTGTCAAGTCATACATTTTATTTGTATGACTTTGTGAAATTTTTGGAGGAAATTATCAATAAAACGTGAATTTCAGGGTCGACCGAAAACTGGTGACGTCATAAACGCTGTGACGATAAAAACCCCTTCAATAGCGTCTGCATTTGAAGAAATGCCTCAGCTGAGTGCCGACGCATCGCCACACACTCTTGATCTCGAAGGTGTTTTCATTTTTTAGTTCAATTTCACTTTTTCAGGATTTTTTTTTTGTCTGAAAATATGATTATAATTTTTTCCAGGTGTCGCTGGATGTTCAGGCGCGCCACCAAAGAAAATAAGAAAACAGGGAACACAATTGAACGCCAATAACTTTGGGTTAGTGATACTGAGGGCCCACACACACTAGTTGACATCGCAAATTCGTGTCAACTCAGTGTCAATTGAATAAAACAAGAAGTTTGTAAAAAGCATCACACTTAACAAGAACAATGAAAATGAAGTGTCATGATGTAAAATTAACTATGCTCTATCAGATAGATAAGTTGAAATCACAATATCACTTAAATTCAGTTGACATTTAGTTGACACGAATTCAGTTGACATCCAGTGTGTGGGGGCCCAGATGGGCACTGTACAGGTGGTCATCTTTACCCGGTACTCATCTTGCGCTACCCGGTACTCATATTTACCCTGTACCAGGGGTATCCTAGACTTTGACCCTGTGGGGGGTTGGATAGATAGCAAATCGCTCCTCTGGAGGGATAGATAGCTGGAAAAAATGGGGGGGGGGGTTGTGGGGTTCAATATATAAACTTTTTCCAGGTGTAGGTCAAAGAAAGGGGAGAAAATTGCTAAAAGTAGATAGCATCCGGGATAGATTGATAACTGGGCGGTTTGGAGGGGGAGGGGGGCTTACTGCCCCCCTTGGAGGACGGTGCACTATTCCGCACATCGGCCTATTCCGCATTTTGGCTCATCCCGCACATTTACCTGCCCATTCCGCATTTTGGCCTATCCCGCACACAAACCCATCACGCACACTGCCTATCTCGCACATTACACCCGCAAGATGCGGGATAGGCCAAAATGTGGAATGGGCAGGTAAATGTGCGGGATGAGCCAAAATGCGGAATAGGCCGATGTGCGGAATAGGCATGCGCCCCCTTGGAGACCCCTCGCAGTGCCCATCGTGCCCCCCACCGGGCACCGGTTACCGGGCAATTGCCGTAAATGAGCAGTAGATGAGCACCGGGTAAAGATGAGTACTGGTCCTTAGCCTAGTAATGAAATGACGTCATTTTTTCAATCACTATACTCCAGTGACTTAGACAGCGTTTACACTGCATTTTTGTGACGACTCCGACAACTCTTGAAAAAGTTCCATAAGTCAAGTGAAAAGTTCCATATTCATGAGTGAATGTGGTAGAGTATAAATACATACCACCTAGGTGTGTACGCATGTCAAATTTCAGATGAATCGTGTGTGTTGCTCAAGAGTTATACATGTTTATAAAACAAATTGCCTCTGTCGGGGACCGACAGGTGCACCGATAAAAAAGAAAAAAGTGGTCGTCACATTGCGAGAGTGTGACGACAAGTAAAATATTTGATCTAGTCGTCACAATGAGCATGGTTGAAAAAGGGTCGCTACTTGTTGCCGATGGTCACCAGTGGTCACACTCATGAAACTTGCTAAAAATAGATTTGTCATCACAAAACAGTCTGTGACGAGTAAGATCTATTGTCGTCACACAAGTGCAGTGTAAAAGGGGTCTTAGGCTTAGGAAGCGTGCCAATGATATTTAATGCATGCAATTTTCGTGAAAATTGGAAAACGTTCAGTGCTGTGATTTGGAAAGTTATGCGTAAACTTATGCACAACAAAGAACTTTTTCATTTTTAAAAAATCACATGATTGAATAATCGTTGGCACGCTTCCAAAATGAGACAAAATGTATCAAGTTCAACAAGTATTTATTACTGCCTGTCTCTTTATTATTTTTCATTCAATCCCATTTTTTTCAGAACCGTCCCTGAAAACGATGACGTCATCCAAATGAGGCGTCAAATCGTAGCAAAAGAATACGAAAATCAGCAGAGATTTTCAGCCATTTTAGACAGGGCCGAGCGATTATTAGATCGATTTGAAAGTTTATCTCAAAATTCCCATGAAAATGTTGTAGTTGATGGTGGGAACAATTTGGTAGAGGGGAGTAGCACTTTTTCGCATTATGAGTGATTGTGATATTGTTACATTTGCACAAAATTGCCGCTCCACACACAGCTATTTTTAAAATAAGTTCGAACGTTTTTGTGGCAAAGTTTGAATTCCGTTTTTCTTCTAATAGAAGGGTGCCGTTCTATTTTTTGTTGTCAATCTCCAATAGAACGGCAGGTAAACAAGCTGACAAAAAAAATTGAAGGGTGCTCTTCTATTAGAAGAAATACGGTATTCAAAGTTTGTCAAAAACGTTTGAATTTATTTTTAACATTGCTGTGTGTGGAGCGGCAATGGTGTGTAGACCGCTTGTAAATAAAAGTGTATTTATCGTGAATATTTAAAATATTGGTCAAAGCAGTACGTTTACTCCGCTGACCGCATGCTTATTTTTATCAGGGAAATACTCCTTCGTGACGTCATCGTTAATGAAATAAAATTTGTTTTAAAAGATTGTTCAGTGAAAAAGTACATGCCGTATTTCCTCGAAATACCCCCCGGGGGTGATTGTTTCATAGTGGTCTCGAGAGGGGGGGGGGGTATTTCGAGGGGGGGCGTTATTATTTCACAAGAAATTTTTTAAATCCCAGTACGAAATTGTCGTCTGAAACGTACGCAGACGTCGAAAAATACAACAAAAACCGCCATTTATAAGGTTATGTAGACTAATATTTATACGTATAAACACTGTTCTAACGTGATTCCGACATTGTTTTAACGTGTGTTCTGCACTACGCAGAACACAAACTGCAGTATTTGGCATGCACGTTCACTTTACACTCAATCTGGGGGGGGTATTTCGAGGGGGGTGCGATTGTTTCATAGTGGTCTCGAGAGGGGGGGGGGGTATTTCGAGGAAATACGGTACATTAATTGATCACTTCTATGCGACTTTTTATTATTTTTTGCGTGCGTGCATAAGTATCGAGAAAGTGCGTGCATAAGTATCCTTTCGACTAAGACATAAGTACGTTTGCATGCAAGGCATACATAATGTGCCACTTCCGTGAATCACTGGCACTTGCTTGAGCTCGATTCAATTTCTTTACTCACGTAACTACAAAGGGTTTGTGCTTAGCTTGTCACCGTATTTGAACATGGGAATAAAAAGGTCTCAGCCAATTATTTACACTTTCGCTTCACTAATTGTGACTGATTACAAAACATTTTTGCACTAGTACATTGTGCAAGTGCAATTTTTGCATCAAATCAGGATTTCAGCGCTGATGTTTGCACACCCATTATTGCCCGTGGGCTTAATTGAACATGATGACAAAATTAAAATAGAAAATTGTAAAATCCGAAAGTATACCGTAATTTCAAAAATTTAAGTCCAAAAACATTTTTTAAATACTTTTTTGAAAAAAACCCGACATGTCATTTTAGAAAACAATAAAAATTTCAACAAATTTAACCAGTGTTTGCCATTGTTTAACTCTCGCTTTAACATTGTCTGCCAATGTTTGCCATTGTCTTCTTAAAACTCATTACTTATATATGTCACCAAATGAGTGAGTGGTTTCACTCCTCAAAGTATGCAATAGATCTCGCATAAATATTGATTCTGGGACAATTTCAGTGAATCAGAAGCATCAGAAATCTGCATTTGTGCAGGCACAAATGTTTGCACAAAACAGTGACAAACATTAGGGGCAGGTGTCTTTTTGACGCGTCACTAGACATCAGAATCTAGATTTTAGAAATTTAATAAAATTGGCCACATTGGTGAAATTTTGCATTCAGCATTTGAACGTTTTTGCATGCTGAACCACAAATGCTTAAATCAAAATCAAATAACACAATGTTTCTGAAATGTAAAATCAGCTTGCTTGCAAATTGCATGATATATTGCAAATTTTTACAGTTCAAAAGCATCCTGTCCTTTGAGATTTTGATTTCAGCATTTGTAGTTCAGCATGCAAACATGTTCAAATGCTGAATGCAAAATTTCAGTGTGCAGTGCACCAATTAGTGTCACAATTTTTGGGATTAGGAATAATCCTCTAAAAAGTACTGAACAGTGTGTTTGTGTGTGTGTTTGTGTGAAGTATATGCTGCATAGCATTGAAAAGTTTGTAGATTTTTTTGGATACTGTAATTTTTTAAATATCAACAAAATCTTCTATCTTATTTATATTTTCTGCAGGAATTACCATGTGTGATGAATTCAAGTTGCATTGTGGGAAATTTTGTGATATGCTAATCACATTAAGCTAATCATATGTTAATGACAAATCCATCAAATATTCCATTATGATGCCAATTCTGCAAGTGCAGAAGTAAAAAACAACTTTTGAGAAGTGAGAACGGTAAATGAGAGTGTAGGGGCAAGTAAAAAGTTAAAGTGAAGTAAAATGAGAGGGGAAATCACAAGCAAAATGTTAAAAATGAAGTAAAATGAGAAGGGGAAAGCAAGTAAAAGGTAGTAAGTTAGTAAATAGCAAAACAACTTTTCTTTTAACCTTTCAGTTCTAAAATCACTTGACTTAGTTTTTTCTTATTTCTCTTATCATTTTACTTGCCATTTCACTTCTTATTTTAAAAATTTTGTGACTTCGCTTTTTATTTTTCAAGTGGTTTTTCACTTCTCCACATGCATCCATGTCCACTCCGCCTGGTCAAATTAAAAAGGTAATAAAACTCTTTTCATCATTACTTTGTATTTTTCTTTGTGATGTTTAAGCACACGATGTCTAACGATCGAGATTTTACAAAAAAAATAAATAACTGGATCTGCGGCGCATAATACGTGAGTCATTTGCGATTGTTTATTTTGTCGCTAGTTTCAATTCGGTTGTAAAGTATGATATAATTCCGGTTTTATCGATAGACTTTTTTACCGCATTTTATTTCTCTGCACCCGGACCCGGAGAACCTTTTGAAATGTGAAATACCATGTTAAGTTTTGTAAAATGTGTCTTGAAGAGTGAGTAAGTCTACCTATTCCACGTAACTTTGTTTCCATTTTCAAGGACATTTTACATGGCTTGACATTTCATCACATTTTATATTTTGGAGTTTTGACATTTTACTGCCATTTGACACACTGCCATTTGACATTTTACGTGACATTTACCTACCATAAATAATTCTCAACCCTCCAAAGTTGACAGGAAACATAATTACCTAAGTACAAAACTATGGAATCGTCCATAGTGCATTCGTTCGTGCGCGACTGCGAACAGGATATTTCCAGTCCGACCACTTCTACTTTTGGAAACCGGGTCGCTTTTTATAGGAAAGCTGTGGAACAATTGGCCGCTGAGGTGGGACTTTTTTATTGTTTCATTTTTGAGCGTGTTTTTGTGGTTACTTTTTATTAACGTGCGATTTGTTTTCGGGGTTGTAAGTGCGTGACGTTGGCTCAGTGCCAAAACGTATACCGTATTTCTTCTAATAGAAGAGCGCCGTTCTATTTTATTCGTCAAATTTTTTCTCACATTCATATGAAAAAAGTGTTTTAAATGAAACATTTACATATTTTGGACTTGTCGACTTTTCTCTTCTCTTAATTATGAACATCTAGGATGTTCTCACCACCCATGTTTTGACTATTTTTATGTTTTGGCTTTGGTGCCGATTTCGCTGATATTTGAAGTGCTAAAAACGTTATGAGCGGTAGACAAGTGAAAGTAAACTATGTTACTGACTAAGTGACAACAAGTTGGTTTTTCAATTTACGTGTCGCTCGACCCAGCACATTTTCATTCACCCACAGTTGACATTTCAGTTGACATCCGTCAACTACCTCAACCCCCCCCCCTCAGCCCCCCTCGAGCGGTCACGGTTCACTGTCAGGGGCGGGGGGCAGCGACGCCTGCGGGGTCCATTGGGATGCGGTGAGGAAAAGCGTGCACGAGTTGAGGACCGCCGCCGATTTGATGCACCAGGCGCATTTGGTTGGGGGGGGGGGGGGGTTTGTCAAGTGTCAACTGTGGGCACCCCCAGATTCTGTAAAATGTCAGATGTCACGCGTCAAAAGTAATGGAAAATGCCCGGCAAAATGGCAACCTGGTTGCCATTTTGCAGGGCATTTATAACTTTTGACACTTTGCATGACATTTGACATTTACAGGGTCTGAGAGTGTCAAATGGTCTGTGTCAACTCGGATTTCAGATTCACGTGTCGCAGAACGATCTTTAAATGCGCGTGCGACATTATTGCAAAAATAGGTACCTATTACCCCCCCCCCCTCGTTTAACCCCCCCTCTCGGGAGCACTATGAAACAATCACCCCCGGGGGGTATTTCGAGGAAATACGGTAGGTACATCATTTCCCTGCAGTTTATCAATTTTCATTGCGAGACCCCTGACAACCCCCTGTTCTAAAATATGGTATAACCGATATTTGTGTAAAAAATTTTTTTTACAGGCGATGGCCAGATCTCTGGATGCGATGGCTCAGTCGAGAACTGACTCCCTGGAACTGGAAGATGATATGTTTATTGGTCTGTTTATGCGTAATTTGTGTTTTTCACTTGAACGAGTACCTTAGTTGATGTTTTTCACTTTTTTTTACACTTTCCATTTTTACACTTTAGATTTTTACACCTGTTTAGGTACTTCGATTAAGTAAATTTGAATTTATTAAGAAATAAATTATTTTTTTTCCACTGAAAAGTTTTAATTGGCCTCACTGTAATAAGTTTCGGGAGCGGTTTTTTTGCAACTTGTGTTGTTTTTATTTATGTATTGTTTATTTCAGTGGCAAAATCCACCCCGAGTAAGAATACTAAAATATGAATACTTTTGACCTTCTATTTTGCGTTATAGTGCCCACACATTGTTGACATCGCAAATTCGCGTCAACTCAGTGTCAATTGAATAAAACAAGAAGTTTGTAAAAAGCATCACACTTAACAGGAACAATGAAAATGAAGTGTCATGATGTAAAATTAACTATGCTCTATCAGATAGATAAGTTGAAATCACAGTATCACTTAAATTCAGTTGACATTTAGTTGACACGAATTCAGTTGACATCCAGTGTGTGGGGGCCCATAAAAACAATACGAATGTTGAATTAACACAATTTATTCTTAATATAACATTCATTCTCATTTCCAGGAACTGCTCTGATGAAGTTCTCAATAATGTTCAACGATTTATCTACACAAACTGGAAATTTAGCGCAGAATATCCAGAATCTGCTACAATTTCCTCTAGAAAATTTAGCAAAAAATGATATAAAAGAGAAGGCAGAGTTGAGGAAAGCCGTGGAAAAGTGTGCAAAAGAATATGATAATAAGTTGGCCAAAGCTGAGAGACATTTGAAACAATCTTCAAAGGTTAAATTTCTTTTTTTTATGCTTTTATGCTTTTTTAAAAGATGTTTAATTTTGGGCGTCACACGTTCCGAAAGAACAAACAAAGTTAAAACTTTAAAAAAACAGTACAATTGCGCTCTCATTTCGTGTGTAAGAATGCAGAGTGTCGGTCCAAAGATAATTTTCTGCATTAATTTTGACTTTTCAACACGCGTTTTTTGCGATGCAGTGTGTCATTTTATAGCCACAAAGCGTTTCCCATACTTTTGAATACCGAAAACATTTATCTACATTTATGTATCCACTATTTTAGATTCAGTAAAGTAAAGTATTTTTCAGTTATATCTACATTCCAAAAAATCGTCTCTACTATCCAGTTTTAAGAAAATGTCTTTTTTAAAAACAACACTTTTTTAAAAACCTCCGCAGGAATCAGGCTGGACCCGCAGCACAGTGAGTCCGGCTGAGGTGGCAGAACACTTGCTCCCGGAAAGGACTTCCCTCCAGTTGGACATTTGCAGGGTGGGTGCACTTCGACAGCTTTCTGTGGGGCTGCATTCTTTCGCCTTGGACAGTGTTACTGGCGCCAGTCCCGGACCTTGTTGAATGGCAAATGTCATGCAAAGTGGCTAAAGTCAGGGAGAACGCCCTGCAAAATGTCTAAAGTTGTTGAAAATGCCCTGCGAAATGTCTAAAGTTGTTGAAAATGCCCTGCAAAATGTCTAAAGTTGTTGAAAATGCCCTGCAACATGTCTAAAGTTGTTGAAAATGCCCTGCAAAATGTCTAATGTCGTGTAAAATGCCATACGAAACGGCAAACGTGTTAACCGTTTCGCAGTGCATTTTACATGACAATTGACACTTTGCACGAACTTGACATTTTACAGGATCTTTAACATGGCATTTGACATTTTACAGGGTCATTTACAATGTCTGGCACTGGCACCGGACGTTTGCACTTGCAAGGTGACCAAGAAACCCCCATTCGCAGTACCTGGTGTCCTGCAGCAAGCTGTCCGACCGGCTCGGCGTCGACTTGGTCCAGCAGTTTGTGGACTTCTTCGCCGTGCATCAGAGGTGACTTACCGCAGGGGTCTCCAGGATTTTGGCCCTCGCGGGGGTTGGATAGATAGCAAATCGCTCCTCTGGGGGGGGGGGGATAGATAGCAAATCGCTCCTCCAGAGGGATAGATAGCTGGAAATTTTCTGGGGGGGGGGCAGAATATATAGGCTTTTTCAAGGTTAAGAAGGCAGAAAGGGGAAAACATCACTAATAATCAGTTAAAAGTAGCCAAAAGTAGGTATAAAGTGGCTAAAAATCGGTATATAACCATGTATATAGCCGGTAAGCATGATTTTGAAGGTGAAAAACTATAAAAAGGTGCGAAAATGAGTGTTTTTGAGCGAAAATTGGGGCAAAATTTCTCAAAAACACCTCCAGATAGATAGATAGCTGAGCGATTTGGGGGGGGGGGGTCTTTGGGGGTAGTAGCCAAAAATTTTGCCTCTGGATAGATAGATAGCTGAGCGGCCTCCGGGATAAATAGATAGCTGGCCGATTTGGGGGGGGGCAGCCCCCCCCCCCTAGGAGACCTCTGACTTACCGTATTACCTCGAATTACCCCCCCCCTTGGATTAACCCCCCACGAATTTATTCCCCGAGTTTTTTATTGTCTGTAGAAAGTCTTCCAGGTTTTGCCTTCAATTATAAGAAATTTTAATTGTGCAATTTTTAAATACCTTTTACAGCATTTACTTTTCTCAGCATTTACTCGGACAGTCTGCAAGTGCTCAACGACTATTCCCATCACTACTTGGAGAATTTAATTTCCAAAGTGAACTCTATGCGCAAAGAAAGGGATCTAGAGAGGGGCCATTTGAGGACTTTAGAACAGGCACTTGTGTCAAATTTGGAACAGTGCCAAGTTAAAAATGACATTGGAAAAAGTGAGAAAATAGACAGCAGCCCAGTGAAGGTTATTCCAAGTGCGTTGCATTTTTTCTGAGCTCTTAAAATTGCAAAGAGATATTGATCGATTATTTTGTACATGGATTCTCGTTGTCAAATGTATATGATGGCATCTTCAGGCTTCAAAATTTCATTTTCGCGTTGAAAAACCGCGTAAAATCTGCATAACGAGTATAGGTATCACTGTTCAAATTCCAAAATTTGAAATGTACCGGTTCTCCCGATTATTGAGATGTTTTACGTTTTGAACTCGACGTTTAAAAAACCCGGGTTGTGCAGAAAAAGTTTTTATCCGTATATCTGAAATCCTAGAGGACTAGAACCTAAATAGAAGAAAGCACAACTAGGGTTGTCCGATGTTTTTTTAAACGTTTTTATTTAAAAAACGTTGTTTTTTTTAAAACATGACGTCCGAAATGTTTTTTTTTAAAAACATCGGCCGAAATTTTTAGTACCACTAGGTATTTTGCAAAATTTTTGCGCGCAAGCGCGCAATTTCACACACAAATTGACATTGGTCGTTGTTTTCATTGGTTTTGTGGCATTTTTAGTAACAAAGTATCCATTTATATATGTTACCATGGGTTAATAAGCCGTCATATGTTGCTGTAGTATATAATATTGGGGTAATGTGCTTCCATGTACCTCCACAGTGTCTAACTTCACACAGGCAGTTCGTTCGTGCGCTCGCCCAGCCAATCAGCGCGCGGCACCAGCAGGGGATCCAAATCGGGGCTAAGCTCCGCCCCCGCGGCCCTCCCCGCAGCCAATGCAGGTATAGGTGGGCACTTTGGGGGGGGGGGTTGTTAAGTTGTGGTTTAAGTGGTGGGGTATGTGACGGGGGAATTTTGGGGGGTGGGGGAATTTTGTAGGGGAATTTTGCTTGTGCCTGGAAGTTTACTATTTTGCTAATTTACCGTATTTCCTCGAAATACCCCCCCCCCTCGAAATACCCCCCCCCCTCGTTTGACCCCCCCCTCTCGAGACCGCTATGAAACAATCACCCCCCCCCCCCTCCTCGAAATACCCCCCCCCAAATTGACTGTAAAGAGAACGTACATGACAAATACTGCAGTTTGTGTTCTGCGTAGTGCAGAACACACGTTAAAACAATGTCGGTGTCATGTTAGAACAGTGTACATACCATCTACATACTAATATTAGTCTACAGAACCTTATAAATGGCGGTTTTTGTTGCATTTTTTGACGTCTGCGTACGTTTCAGACGCCAATTTCATACTTGGTTTTCAAAAATCTTCTTGTGAAATAATAACCCCCCCCTCGAAATACCCCCCCCTCGTTTAACCCCCCCCCTCTCGGGACCACTATGAAACAATCACCCCCCGGGGGGTATTTCGAGGAAATATGGTACTTACTATAGTTTACTAATTTACCATTCAAAGCTTTACCGGACACGCTCTACTTTTGCGGTCGCTTGTCCACTTGGGATATTGTTTTCGGCTGGGCAAATCCACTTTGCAAATCATGTTTTTTTTTAATCATTGCTCATGTTTTTATCATCTTTTTCATTGTTATCACTGCCTGTGCAAGTGTCAACTTAAAATATATGTCAATCTCCATACTACCGTATTGGTTGGTGGGGGGGGGGGTTGGGGGGTGTCAACTGTGGGCACCCCCAGATTCTGTAAAATGTCAGATGTCACTAGGGTTCAAACGGGATTGACTTTTCGGGATCGGGATCGGGATTGGTTTTTTGAGATTTCGGGATCGGGATTGGCCGGGATTGGGGTCACGGGATCGGGATCGGGATTGGCATTTTTTCGGGATCGGGATTGGGGTCTTGGGATAGAGTATTTGGTCAATGTTCTGGCATCCACAGTTGTTCATAAAGGTCTCAAAACACTGTTGGATGCCAGAAAAGTGGCATAAAATGGACGCTGGGGGTTTGCGTTCACATTTTTGCATGCAAAAACGTCGTTTTTTTTCACTTTTGATAATTTCCACTAATTTTTCCGGGATCGGGATCCCGGAGTTTGGAGTTTCTCGGGATCGGGATCGGAATTTGAAAATTTTCGGGATCGGGATCGGGATTGCTAAATCCCGGAATTTCACGGGATCCGGGATCGGGATCCCGTTTGAACCCTAATGTGTAGTTCAGGGACGTACGCGGGATTTTTGAGCGGGGGGGGGCGGATTGTTTACGGAGCCCGGCGAACGGGGGGGGCGGCGCCCCCCCCCCCCTAAAATTTGGCCCTATTGTAAAGGAATGGAGCCTTGGCGCTGGCGCCATTTGTAGGCGCCAGCGCCATGGCAGTATTGGCGTTGGCGCTGGCGCCAACGTATACTCTATTTAGGTACCGATTTAGACCTATATATAGGACTAAGACCATGTTAGACACTTTTATGATGCTTTTTAAGCTCCTGAAAATACACATCAAACGATGGGATGGGAATTTGCGCGCTTGCGCGCAAAAAATTTTGAAAGTGCCTAGAAAATCGCTTTAGAAAAGTGCCATTCCTGGCAAATTTTTATGTCCGGCCCGGGCAAATTTTTATTGCACACATGATGTACATCGTTTGAGGGGGGTGGGTTATTATTTCCCCAGCCTATTTTGAGGATGGGATCATTCGATGGGGGGGGGGGATAATTCGAGGTAATACGGTATTCTAAACTCTTCTGAATCGAATCTAAAAACGCAAACACGATTGCAACTTAATCGAAAACAGTTGGCCTTTTCTTTTCAGCGAGCACCGCTGCGCAACCATTGGACACGAGTGTGTGCGGCGCCAAAGTGGAAGGCGATGTGTGGAAAAAAAGTGCCGGCAAATTGCATAGACCTTGGCTCAAGAGACGCGCCAGGGTTGAGAGTGGACACTTTTTATTGACACATTCTGATGTGAGTGGCATTGGCTCTTGTGAAATTGCATTTTTTGGCGATATTTTCGGTTGAATTTTGCGACTTGGATGGGTAAAATTGTTTTGTAGTTATTAGGAATGGCTAGCGACTTTTTTCAACCGCTTTTAAAAAAAGCGCAATGGTCCCAGCTAGGGTTGGGACGATATATCGTATCGAATATCGAATATCGGATATCGACAATTTTTTCATATCGAATATCGATATCGAAAATTTTGAAAAAATATCGAATATCGATATCGAATATCGACCATTTTTTCGATATTTTTCGATATTCTGGTATTCTTTTTGAGGTATTTGTGATCCCATAAAAAATGGCTGAAGCCAACAAAAAGTGGATGCTGCAGCCAAACACGTATGCTTATGAATGCACAAAGTAATATATCATATATAAATGCCATGTTATTTTCACATTGAGCTATCAAAAGTAGGATATCAAGGGTAATATAATGTATGCATACACATCCATGGGTAATGTATACACATCCTTACAAAATATATGATATTAACACAGCAAACTGCATCACAAGGAAACCATTTCACCAAACCTTTGCGTGGCAGCATGGCTTTGGGCGAGAAATTGGGCGTTTATTTTAAAATACCAACCTTTTAAAAATGTAAAAAGCCAGCCACCCCTAGTCACAAGTATGACCTGAAGTGTTTGCTTAATAATTTTTCACCTTATATAATTTGATTCATCCTGTTTTTATTTCATTACCTCATTTCAACTGTTGTGAGCCTCATTCAAAAAGATTATCAACCATGTTTGTGTCCAAATGGAAATACAATATGCCCCGCTGTACTAAAATATCGAAATATCGAAAATATCGAAATATCGATATCGAATATCGAGGGTCCATATCGTATCGATATCGAATATCGACTTTCAGAAAAAAATATCGAATATCGAATATCGATATCGAAAAGTCATATCGTCCCAACCCTAGTCCCAGCGCTTTTTAAAAAAGCGGGGCCGTTGAAAAAAGCGCTTTTTCCATCCCTAGTACTTAAAACCATATTTGGTAGCTTTTGAAAAAAAACCGTTTTATTTTTTTAAATACAGATGTAAAAAACCTTCAATATTTTTTTTCGAATTATATCATGATTTTTTCTATCAAAACATATCATTTTACATAGCATATTACAAACAATACAGCCAATTTTTTGCACAATCTTGTAACCATTCCCCCTCGCAGGAATCAGAAGCACCGACAGTGATAAATCTAATAACGTGCGACATCAAACGCTTGAACCCCAGTGAGAAATATTTCGACTTGGTGTGCTACGACAGAACTTACAATTTACATGCGGAGAACGCACTGGAGGCTGACCGGTTTGTGCATTGTGTTTGTCTTTGCAATACTACCTGGGGTCTCCAAATGGGGGGGGGGGTTGGGGTTTGGGGTCTCCCCAGATCGCCCAGCTATCTGGAGCGATTTTTGTGAAATTTTGTTCCAATTTTTTTGCTCAAAGCGCATTTTTACCCATTTTCGCCTTAAAAATCACTTGTTAACGGTGCGTTTTGGCCTATTTTTGGGGTATTTATTGTAGGAGATCAAAGGATGTATTGTGTCGAATATCAACTATTTTCGACTATATATATGAACTATCGATATTAAGGGTCGCTTTCGTATCGATATCGAATATCGCGTTATAAAAAAATATCGATATCGAAAAGTCATATCGTTTGAGCCCTAATATATCGTGACAAAAATATTCTACCATCGGCATTTAATCGAAATGCTCATTATTATTTATGCGCAGCTGGGTGAACGGCATCAGCGAGGCAAAAATGTCAGCTCAAAAAGACCTGTTTCACAATGAAAACTTACCCGCCGGTCATCTGCAACATTCCACAAACTTGGACATGTGCCAAAATTTCGCCACGCAAAGTTCTCGCGTCGTAAACAATATAATGTATACTGGGATAAAAGATGTTATGGATGTGGGCGTGGCCACTAAACAGATGATAATTGAGGCTATTTTGAACAGGGAGGGTAATTCAGAGTGTGCAGATTGTGGCGGCAATGAAGGTTTGTCAGGGGTTAATTCCGCAATTTGAGACGTAAAAAGAAACATTGAAGAAGTGAAATGAGAAGTTAAACGTTAAACGCGAATTAATTTTCGAAGTTAACACCTTTCTTCACCTTTGACTTTTTACTTGTCATTTCGCACTATACTTTTCACTGATCAAACGCTTTTGTGCTTCTCGATTTGCGAAATTGGAAATTGCAAGTGCAAAAAAAACATTGCTCCAGGTTTATCGTAGCAATTATTCAATAAAACAAACACTGATTGGGGTCCTGTGCTCGCGTACGTATGGATTTTGGTGTCAAAAAGTGTTGTATTCTCATCAATAGTTCCAGTCTCAAATGATTGAAAGACGCATCTGCTGCAATCAAAAACGTTTTAAAACTCAAAACGGTTTTTATTAAAATAACTTTTTCAAATAACCCACCATCCGTTTGAAAAAAATGACACAAATACCTCAGTGTGCACAGTGCTCCGTAATTAGCGATTTTGATTACCAAAACTAGCGATTTTGACATCCTTCACAAAGCCAACCTTTGAGCTTCTTTAACCAATAATTGTTAAAACTAGTGATGTAAAAAGCGCCAGACTTTTGGCGCCAAGCGCCAATAGCGCCATGGCGCTTTTGGCATGCGAGCGCCAAGCGCCAATGGCGCCACAGCAAAATAGCGCCAAAAGCGCCATGGCGCTTTACTAGAACACGGCGCCAAGCGCCAATGGCGCCAGAGGATGTTGGCGCCAAGCGCCAATAGCGCCAGCGCCAAAAATTTTTGCTGCCCAAAAGGCAGCCATGCTAATGCAGGTATTGGTTAGGTCCTGTCGGTTAGGCTTTGTAGTAGGTTAAGTAGGTTATGTAGGCTAAGGGTGCTGAGCACTGATGAGACCCTGGCACCCGCCCCAAAATCATCCCCTGTCTGTTCGAAGGGTCGAAACAGGGTTTTCTGTCTGGAGGTGCTTGGGAGTGCACCATGTGATTCTTCCAGACATCTTTTGGACATCTATTTACTTTTGGGCCTCTACAGTTTGAAGCATTCAGACATTTTACCATTCTATTTACCTTTTTATTCAACAACAACAAAACTTTATTTTCAACACAATGCAATACTCGTCGGCTCGTGAGCAAGATTTGAATTGTGATGGGAACCATTAGGCCCATTATTTGGGGAATTTTTTTTGAATATCCTTGCAAAATAAGCAAGTGGAGGGTTTGTTCTTCCTGGAATACATGTCACAGCAAAAAATGGGTGTGTGGATGCGCGGTGAAGCGTCGGGAAGTGTCTTCACGCCAACACTTCCCGAACGCTTCACCAAGCTGCCAGCGCCTCCACACACATCACAAAAATATGCGTGAAGGCACTTCACGCTTCTTAATATGGCGCTCCCACGCAAATGAATACGCGGGGGAAGCGTGTGGAAGCGCCAGCGCCGTGAAGTGTCTTCCACATGTTTGGATGCGCGTGAAGCGCGTGGTGAAGATAGGTGAAGCGTGTGGAAGACACTTCACCCAGAATCTCGTGATGTTGGTGGAAGCGTGTGGAAGCGCGCCGCTTCACGCGCATCCAGCCCGCTTCCACACGCTTCACGGATCCATTTTTTGCTGTGTGTGCAGTAACACATTCACTTGTGAAAATTTTGCACACAAGGTCTTTTAACATAAAATAATGATCTATTTTTTGAACTCCTTGGCGCTTTTTTGGCGCTTTTTAAAATGCCAGCGCCAAGCGCCAATGGCGCCAGGGCATCATAGCGCCAAGCGCCAACAGCGCCATGGCGCTTTTCCGTAGCACAGCGCCAAGCGCCAATGGCGCCACAGCAAAAAGGCGTCAAGCGCCAAAAGCGCCATGGCGCTTTTTGCTTTGGCGCTAGCGCCATGGCGCTTTTACATCACTAGAAAACTTAATTACGTTTACTCGATAAATACGTATACTCGCGTACTGCGTAAATAAGGTACTCCCGAAAAAATACCGGTACTCGCGTACTTTTTCAAATTACGCGAGTACAGAAAACGTATTTTAAGGGGACAGAAAACGTCATTTTGCCAGACAGAAAGTGACAAACATAGGACATTGTCCTAATAAATACTCGTCAGGAAAGAAAACGTTTTACGTTTTCTGTACTCAATGTGTGAGTAAAATAAAAACCTTTACATTTTCTTTAAAAAAAGTTCAGTACTTTTAACCCCCCTCCCTTTACCCCCCCCCCATGTTGCAGAACTGCACTGGGTGTGCGTGCACTGGGGCGCCGTGCTGTGCATACAGTGCGCGGGGGGTCACCGCAGACTCGGCGTCCAGCTCAGCAGGGTGCAGTCGCTACTGTTGGACACCCTCGGCACTAGGGAGACGCTCGTGAGGGGGGTGGGGGTTGTTGGAGGAGCTGGCAATGAGGGTTCAAACGGGATTGACTTTTTGAGATTTCGGGATCGGGATTGGGGTTTCGGGATCGGGGTTGGTATTGTGAGATTTCGGGATCGGGATCGGGATTGGGGTCACGGGATCGGGATCGGCATTTTTTCGGGATCGGGATTGGGGTCTAGGGATAGAGATTTTCGTCACGGTTCTGGCATTCTCAGTTGTTCATAAAGGTCTCAAAACACTGTTGGATGCCAGAAATGGACGCTGGGAGTTTGCGTTCACATTTTTGCACGCAAAAATGTCATTTTTTCACTTTTTATTATTTCCACTATTTTTTCCGGGATCGGGATCCCGGACTTGGGAGATTCTCGGGATCGGGATCGGGATTTGAAAGTTTTCGGGATCGGGATTGGGGTTTCGGGATCGGGAATGCTAAATCCCGGAATTTCACGGGATCCGGGATCGGGATCGGGATCCCGTTTGAATCCTACTGGCAATGAGGGGTAGAGGGTATGTTGTTGGGGGGGGGGGCTAGCAGGTGGGGGAGGGATGGTGTGTCGTACTCGTGAAGAATACCGAAAGTTGTGTATATATAGTGTCGATATCGAAAAAAATTGAAAAAAATATTTATGTCCAAATCGATATCCATATTGAGGACGCATATCGATGTCGAATATCGAGTTTCAGATTCAAATATTGAATATCGATGTCGAAAAGTCATATTGTCCCAGCCCCATTCAGCACTGCTTGCTTACGACATAAATAGGGTTGCATACTTAATCATATTTTACCCATTTTTTATTAGACATTTATGCAACGGTCACAATGTAAAATCTGTGAAATAATTAGGAAATATTATAAAGAAGTGTTTATGAAAGAATGTTAAATGTCACCGTACGTTTTTACATGGACTATTACATTTTTACATTTTACATTTTTACATTTATACAGGACTTTTCACATTTTGTACGCTGCTTTACAGGAGCTATGATTTAGAAAAGAAACTCATTTCGGTGTGAAAAACTTGTCACTTCATTTCAGGTGCCGTTAGCAGTTGGCAACAAGATTTTGAACGGGGTCCTGGAGAAAAATTTGGCATGCACCGAGAAAATTACCCCAGATTGTTCCAGGTTTGTTTTCTGTAATTTTGGTTATTATTGATTATTCTAGAAATGCTCAGTTTTTGTTATTCTTTCATTTCCACGGATTTCACTGATTACTCGTTGGCATTGTGCCGTTACGCATGTAAACCCATCACGCATGTAGACACGGCACGCATTTCACTATATGTGGCATGCTGGGGGCAGTTTAGGGGAAAGTCGCCAAAAAATTGCCTCTGGGATAGAAAGATACATAGCTGGGCAGTTTGGGGTGGGGTTACCTACCCCCTTTCTTACCCCTGCTGGCATAATGTATCTATAAAGGGTCTACATGCGTGATGGGTTTACATGCGTAACTGGCCTGACCCCACTGGTTGACGCCCGAATTCCTAATAACCGATAAATTTCTTTGTAATCATTTGAATCCGCTGGAATGATTTATCAGAAAGCATTTTTAACGCAGCTCATTTCGGTACACTCAAATGGGTATAAATATTATTTATCAGTTTTGTGATATTCTGCCGCATTTTCGTAGCGACACAAATCTGTAATTGCAGTATTTACATCAACAATTAGTGACGGCAAATGATTTGATTTGATAGTCATATAATTTGCAAAAAAAATTGATTTGATAATTGATAGTCATATTTTATATTTCAAGGCAAAAATTCCCACAAATACTTTTAAAAAAATTCCTTAAAATATGAAACTTTTCAAAAAAAATTCCCCTCACAACTGTGTGCAGTTCTCCCGTAAACTCCGCCTTTTTTGTCGCAGCGACGAACGAATGTCGTTCATTGGTCGCAAGTACGCGGAACGCAAGTTCGCGGATACGAGTTGCCATTTTCCCCACTCTGCAGTTCGCACGGCCATTGCTAAAAGGGATGTGGGTGTTATTTTGGCTGCTATAGTCGCTGGATATGATTTCAGTGAACAGTGGACGCATAGGGTTGGTCACTGGTACGGATTTTAGAGGATTTTTTTGTGTTTTTTAGTGTTGGCTTTTAACGTTTTTTTTTACAAGAGCATCTGATGTCTTTTTCATGGACATATTTGTTTAAGTGGCAAACATTTGACAAAACACGATATACGCAACATAGACAACAAAATCGATATTTTTGGCAGTTATCACCACTACTAATGCTATCCCATGGCTCCAAAGCTATTGTATGGCTATATTTATGTAACCACAAAGTACTGTCTGATTTACCCGTATTCTCTTACTCAACTATTAATATAAAACCGTTTTTTTAAAGATTTTTAAACATTTGAACGTGGTCGTTTAAACCCTTTTTTCAATCACCAGTATTTTTCGAGTTATTTGTTGAATCGAAATCTTCATTGTGTCACGTATAAAGCAACGTTTCAAATATTCTATATTTCATGTGAAAAGTGGGGTTGCATTAGTGTGACATGTTTTTCTTTGCATCCTATGAGGAAAAATAGTCACACAAAATCTATTGATTGCTCAATTAATCACTAAATTCAAATAAAATAACACACAATAATAAAAAATAATTGATAAAAACAACCCCCCATACCCCCCCCCCAGGAGGGCTCGGGCAGCGGGGACACGGCGCTGGTGCACCTGATCCGCGCCGACACGCAGTGCAGCGGCCTGCCCATCCTCGAACTACTGCTCGCACACGGGTGGGTGTGGGGGGTGGGTTGGGGTTGGGGGGGGGGGGGGGGGGGTAGGCTGGCATGTTTGACTGGGGTTGGGAATTGGCACTGATTCAAAGTGAACGGAACTGAATTGAGGGATCGAGTTTATTTTGGGACTGATGACCGGAACCGGGTTTACTACCGGAGCCGGAAATTTTGAAGAACCGGTACAGGGACAGAATTGTTTTGGAAACGAATTCCGAGAACCGGAACCGGAAATTTGCAAAATTCACAACACTTATGCCCAGCGCAGATAACGTTTATAAAATACTGGCTTCGGAAGTGGATAATACTGTCTTTGTTGTACTATCCTTCTGGATGGAATGTTTTTGATTTTAATTCTTCGATTCTCGTCTAAATATTTTATCATCCATTTTCATCTTCATTTTCAATATTTCATCATAGTTTGAAGCCTGTCACTCTTAAATCCCTCGGGGGGGGGGGCTACCTCGGTAAAGGTAGGTATTTACCCGAGGGTTGGGACGATATATCGTATCGAATATCGAATATCGGATATCGACCATTTTTTCATATCGAATATCGATATCGAAAATTTTGAAAAAATATCGAATATCGATATCGACCATTTTTTCGATATTTTTCGATATTCTGGTATTCTTTTCAGGTATTTGTGATCCCATAAAAAGTGGCTGAAGCCAACAAAAAGTGGATGCTGCAGCCAAACACGTATGCTTATGAATGCACAAAGTAATATATCATATATAAATTAGGGTTCAAACGGGATTGACTTTTCGGGATCGGGATCGGGATCGGGATTCACTTTTTGAGATTTCGGGATCGGGATCGGGATTGGGGTTTCGGGATCGGGATCGGGATTGGTTTTTTGAGATTTCGGGATCGGGATCGGGATCGGGATTGGCCGGGATTGGGGTCACGGGATCGGGATCGGGATTGGCATTGGCATTTTTCCGGGATCGGGATTGGGTTCTAGGGATAGAGATTTTGGCCATTTTTCTGGCATTCACAGTTGTTCATAAAGGTCTCAAAACACTGTTGGATGCCAGAAAAGTGGCATAAAATTGACGCTGGGGGTTTGCCTGCACATTTTTGCATGCAAAAACGTCATTATTTCACTTTTTATTATTTCCACTAATTTTTCCGGGATCGGGATCCCGGACTTGGGAGTTTCTCGGGATCGGGATCGGGATTTGAAAATTTTCGGGATCGGGATCGGGATCGGGATTGGTATTTTTAGATTTCGGGATCGGGATCGGGATCGGGATTGGGGTTTCGGGATCGGGATCGGGATCGGGACTGGTAAATCCCGGAATTTCACGGGATCCGGGATCGGGATCGGGATCCCGTTTGGACCCTAATATAAATGCCATGTTATTTTCACATTGAGCTATCAAAGGTAGGATATCAAGGGTAATGTATACACATCCTTACAAAATATATGATATTAACACAGCAAACTGCATCACAAGGAAACCATTTCACCAAACCTTTGCATGGCAGCATGGCTCAAAAATTTGGCTGTTTATTTTAAAATACCAACCTTTTAAAAATGTAAAAAACCAGCCACCCCTAGTCACAAGTATGACCTGAAGTGTTTGCTTAATAATTTTTCACCTTATATAATTTGATTCATCCTGTTTTCATTTCATTACCTCATTTCAACTGTTGTGAGCCTCATTTAAAAAGATTATCAACCATGTTTGTGTCCAAATGGAAATACAATATGCCCCGCTGTACTAAAATATCGAAATATCGAAAATATCGAAATATCGATATCGAATATCGAGCATATTTTCATATCGAATATCGATATCGAATATCGAGGGTCCATATCGTATCGATATCGAATATCGACTTTCAGAAAAAAATATCGAATATCGAATATCGATATCGAAAAGTCATATCGTCCCAACCCTAATTTACCCCCCCCCCACCGCCTGCACCCATTCCATCACCCCCCCCCAGCTCGGACCCGAACAAACCCACCTCAACCGGGGACACCCCCCTGCACGTGTGCGCCCTGTGCGACCGCGCCGAGCACTGCAAGCTGTTACTGAGGCACCCCTCCACGGATGTGACCCTGCTGAACATTACGCATAAATTGACTGCTGGGGGGTTGGCCGAGAAGAATAAGTGTGAGAGTACTAGGAGGGTGGTGGGTTGGGGGGGGTGGGGTTGGGAAAATGGTAGTAAGGTAGATGTGGTGTAGCTTTTTGAAGGGGTGAGGGAAGATCACGCCAAAGACAGTGCTAGGGTTTGGACGATACGACTTCGATATCGATATTCGATTTTTTTCTGAAACTCGATTTTCGATATCGATATTCGCTATTTTCTCAAAATTTTCGATATGAAAAAAACAGTCGATATCCGAAATTCGATACGAAATATCGTCTGAACCCTAGACAGTGTCCATACTTATGCCGAGATGCCAGTTTCGTCTTGAATGCATAACGGCGAACATTTAGTTTTCTCTAAAACGCTAAAATTCAAAATAGGTTATTTTGAAAGTGAAAATGGAGGTTAAGTTGCAAAAATCAGCGATCTTGGCTGAAAAACGGGGCGAAGTCACCCAAATTTATCCCCAGATGGGTAATCTCCAGTACAAGCATTTTTTTTTTTTGGGGGGGGGGGCTGGGCAAACCCCCATCAAAATAGCCTTGTACAAGTTCACATTGTGTTTCATATCATACCATAACCCCCCCCCCACAGCTCTCCCAATTCGAACTCGACTCTACCCCAGGAAGCACAGAGCGGTCGCCCAGCCAACTACACGCGACGCAAACGCGTAAACCCAGTCAGAGGGCTGCGCTGCAGGTTCGACTGCCGCTTACCGCCCTGCACCTGTATGGGCACGTGCAGCTGAGAAGGGGGCAGGGGGGGAAAGGTCTGTGCTGGGGGGGTCTGTTTGTGATCCTGTGCCCGAGGACATGGGACCCGCTGGGCATGTAGACCCGGTGGACATGTAGTTGGCGCAAATGTTAAGCGGGCAGGGTACATGGCCGTAAATAAAAACACTAATTGATCTACATAAATATGTGTTCTTGTACGTATTTTATAGATACCCCCCGCCCTCAAAATACCCTTGTCACAAATTTGACTTTTCTCGTAACTTTCACTTTTAAAGTGTTGATCAGTTATAAGTAAAATCAAAAAGGGACAAGTAAGGGCTTGACTTGTCATTTTTTTACTTTACTTACAACTGATCATCACTTAAAAATAAGGAAAAAAGTGACACTAAAAGTTGAAAAGTGACAAGTAACCACTTTCTTGTCGTAACATATACGCCGCTGCTACACGCCCGTCGGGTTTACATGACCAGCGGTTTACATGTCTAGGGAACCTACGTCCCACTTGTATGGGCTGCTCCTTTGTGCATGCACTCACCCCCCCCCCCCCCCCCACAGGCCACAGTGCGAGTGAGTCTCAGAGCACAGAGCAGAGGCAGGGGGGTGGCCGGCTGGAACGGGGCAGTAGTTGCAGCAGCCCTCCCCCGCCCCCGCTGCCGCCCAAGAAGTTGGTAAAGGGGTGAGCGTTTCGATTGTTTGGTTTTGGTTTGCTAGTTGAGGTTTTGGGGATGGTGCAAAATGTCGTCTGTTTTTTTACAATACAGATGATGACCTCCATTTTTTCGTTCAAAACTTATATGGAATTTTGGTGAGTGTGCCACCAAACAGCCAGTGTCCTAATTGACCGGACCGGAGATACAAATTATTTGATAAAATAATGTCTTTGTAGTTCTTGATTTTATATTGCTGTGCTATTATGTGCTGTGCTTTACTCTGAATTTTACCAAAATTTTCTGCTGAAGTTTGTAGTGGTGCAAAATGTGGCATCCTGGTAGCTCAGTCGGTTAGAGCATTCACACGCATAGTGTTAGGTCCCAGGTTCGAGTCCCGGCCGGGGCAACAACAATTGTGTACCTTTTCTATGTGCTTGATAAATACCTGCCATATGCATACTGCATTCCACGAAAACAGCATTTCATCACGCAGATTCCCCCACCTGAGCGCACACGCAAAGTTGGCACCTGGCCAATCAGCAAGGCCCTCTGTGGAGGATAAGTACACCATACCCCACGAGAAGAGACAGAGCACTGGCAATGGGGCAGCGGCTGGGGCGCACTTCTACCAGCGGTCTACGTCAGGTGGTACCCCCGGACACTGGCGAGTGAACTGGAAAGTGTCAAGTGACATGGGAATGGAAAATGTCATGTTAAGTGTCAAAAGTCATTGAAAATGTCAAATGTGAAGCAAAGTGTCAAAAGTCATGCAAAGTGTCAAAAGTCGTGGAAAATGCTGTGCAAAATAACCAAGTTGCCATTTTGCACAGCATTTTCCATGACTTATGACACTTTGCATGACTTTTGACACTTTGCATGACACTTGACACTTTCCCTGACACTTGACATTTGACATTTTCCATCTCACATCCCAGTGTCCGGGAGTGCCCCCGCAGAACTGACCTCCGACGACATTGGCCTGCACATGCACAACAATGAAAAGAGTGGTGCCAAAGACTGGACCCACTCGATGCTGCATGCTGGTACAGGGGTCCACAAAAGGGCTACTTTGCCCAGGTCGAGTAATCAGGCTAATGTTGGTTATGTGTGTGTGTTTGTTACCGTATTTCCTCGGACGGAATACCCCCCCCCCCACCGGGGGTTTATTGTTTCTTCGGCAAATTTTGAGGGGGTTGAATTGATTGGGGTTTATTATTTTGCCAGAAGTTTTCTGAAGGTTAAGAATAGGCTTTTACATGGTAATAAATGTGACAAAATACGGCTATAATTGGACATATACACGTATTTATACATCTACACAAACTAGTTCATGTGTAGCTGCGATACAAATTGGTAGCAATTTATACATCCTGTGTTTACATCGCATACATGATGTTATTTACGGGGGTATTTCGAGGGGTTATTTTTTCATCTGCTCTGTAGTCAAATTTAAGTGGGGTTAATTCTAGGAAATACGGTAATTTGTATTTAATGTTGGAAGTGGAGTATTTAGGCTTTAAATATTCAAAGAATAGTGACTATCAGCAGGGTGGCAAATCTCCCAGTGTTACTAGGATTCACCCTAATTCACCCAACCATTACTAGGATAATTTTAGTGTAAGATACTAGGACTAAAATTTCACCAGAGGCGTTTTGTTCGATGTGCTGTGAGGAACAATTTTCGTAATTTAAATTGAATTTAATGCGAAATTTCAATTTCAATGAAAAATTCAACAACAAAAACAACAACAAAAAAGGACGAAATTTAGTTTTGTAAAAATTTAACTTAATAAACCACAAGAAACATCAATTCACCCCCCCCCCCCCCAGCCACGAACGAGTGGCCTGGACCAAGTGAGCGAGTGCGTGCCGCAGGTGCCGCCCAGGGGGGTCAAGGGGGTGCTCCCCGACAACAACAACTGCCTGCCCCCGCTGCACCTGCCCGCCACTGGGCACGCTGCCAACAGACACTTGAAGACTTGCCGGTCGGTGGGGGGTTGGGTGCTCGGCTTTGGGATAGATACTTGTTTGGGGGGGGGGGGTGGATAACGCCTTTAAAAAAAACATTTAAAAAACGGGAGTCTTTACTACTGCCGGGCCATCTTTGCTTTCGGGCCATAAGGATCATCATAAGCTTGTCTCAAGATTGTCTAGTTTACTAAGGATTGTCAAGTTTATGCACTCCAATCTTCTCAATTTTATGTAGGGGTGGCCAGAGTTTTTTTTAAATGTTTTTCTCAAGTTTTTCTCACTGAGTCCAGCTAGGGTTCAAATGGCGCACCGCACACTGAAATTTTGCGTTCAGCGTTCGAACGTTTTTGCACGCTGAACTACAAGCGCTGAAATCAAAATCTAAAGAACGCAACGTTTTTGAAGCGTAAAAATTTCGGAATTTGTAATATTTCGCGCAATTCACATGCGAGTAGAATTTTTTTACGCTTCAAAACTGTTGTGTTCTTTAGATATTGATTTCAGCGTTTGTAGTTCAGCGTGCAAAAACGTTCGAACGCTGAACGCAAAATTTCAGTGTGCGGTGCGCCAATGGAATCCCGATCCCTAAATCTCAAAAAAGCAATGCCGACAAGTCAATCCCGTTTCAACTCTAGTCGAGTGTAGGGTTGGAAAAAAAACGTTTTTTTAACTCGATGTTTTTTTTAAAAAAAAAAACGTTTTTTTTTAAAAAAAAAACGTTTTTTTTTTAAAAAAAACGTTTTTTTTAAAAGCTCCCAGATATGACCTAGTGTCAACATATATAGGTATATCAGACACTGGCAATACTCTGTGATGTTAAATATGACCATATGATGGCTGTGGAGCCATGGGATAGCATTATAAGTGGTGATTTGTGTCAAAAATATCCATTTTTCGTCGACATATCGTTTGTATATCGCCTTATAGTCGAATGTTTGTGACTTCAGGTAAAGTTTGGCACGGAATGGTGATCAAACAAGGTTATAAAAGGAGGTTGTTACTTTGGGAGTGAAGTTACACACTGTGGAGGTACATGGAAGCACATTACCTCAATATAATATATTACAGCAACATATGTCGGCTTATTCACCCATGGTAGCACATAGAAATGGATGTTTTGATACTAAAAATGCAACAAAACCAATGAAAACAACCACCAATGTCAATTTGTGTGTGAAATTGCGCGCTTGCGCGCAAAAATTTTGCAAAATACCTAGTGCTTAGTACTCAAAATTTCGGCCGATGTTTTTTTTAAAAAAAAAACATTTCGGACGTCATGTTTTTTTAAAAAAAAAAACGTTTTTTTTTAAAAAAAACGTTTAAAAAAAAACATCGGCCAACCCTAGTCGAGTTTGCCGCCGGTCAGAGGTTTTTAAAAACTTTTTATTCTAAAAAACGGCTCTCTAAAAAACCTCTTCCCAACCCTACCCTCATTGCCCCCCCAGCGCGCTGTACGACTGCGAGGCGGACAACAACGACGAGCTCAGCTTCCGCATGGGCGAACTCATCCAGGTCACCTCCGAGCACATCCACGGGGAATTGGACGCCTGGATGGTTAGTTGACGGGGCAATTTGGCTGGGTTCGGGTTTTATGTCGCTAGCACGGCTAGGGCCCATTCCGCATCAAAGCCCATTCCGCATGTAGACCCATTATAGACACATTATGCCTGCAGGGGTAAGAAAGGGGGTGGGTAACACCACCCCAAACCGCCCTGCTATCTATCTATCCCTGGCGCAATTTTTTTTGGCTACATTCCCTTGAACACCCCACACCCGCAAATTGCCTAGCTATCTAGCTATCTGGAGCGCTTTTGAGCAATTTTACCCTAATTTTCACCAAAATTACCTAAATTTCCTACTTCTTATAGATTTTCACCTTCAAAATAACGAGGTCACGTGTTTTATTACCTATTTTCAACATGCCATGTATAATTAATTGTGTTCCGGGTCAACATGCGGGATGGGTTTAGATGCGGAATACTGCACTGCCGCTGGCACTAGGGCTGGGAATTGATTTCATTGTTTTCGGTTTCGGGTCCCGGGTAGTAGAGTCGGGTTCGGGTATCGGGTTCCCAACCCTAACGGGTACATATTGAGTAGAGTCAACGAGAGTGGGAATGGCCAGCGCCGTTGGACAAAGCTTGTCTGAAAAGTACCAACATATTTAAAAACGTCTTTTAAAATGAAGTATATTCTAAAAATATACTTTATTAGCCAAAAATGGTGTTTTTCACCAGTTTTGGAAGTAACCAGTACATTTTATCAACATATTAATAAATGTGTTGCCACTTAAATTGCAGGAAGGCCAAATACTGAGCGACCCCCAGCGCAGAGGCATTTTTCCTGCAACTTTTGTTACATTTTGTGAACCCCCCTGAAGGTTTGAGAATGTTTACTATGGAGTTCTTTCTGTATGTGGCTTTCATTAAGTGGCGTTTACATTACTTTACTGTGAGGACAGAAAAAAATTTGCAGAAGTCAAGTGAAAAGTTGAAATTTATTGCCAACGATAACAAATTTTCCAGCGATAGCTACAAATTTTATGAAAGGTTTCATGTTAGTACACATGGTTAATTGCCTTTTTCTCTGAGATATGGAACTTTTTCACTTGACATAACACACTTTTTCACTTTTTTTTTGTCGTCAATGTGAAGTCTTCTGAACGCTGCTTTAACTCATTATAAATATTTTTATGTTGATTTTCCGTAACTTTTCTTTGATTTAATTAATTTGCAATGTATGTTTTTTTATGTCGTACATTAAATGCAGTACATTGAATGTTGTGAATTGTTCCCGATAGTGAAATTGAGTGCACTTAACTCACAATTTACAAAATGGGATGATAATTTTAAGGTTTCATATCACTGGAATTTTTGCGCGCACTGTGCATATTTTACACGATACTTCACAAATTGGTGTGGCATTTTCATTTTTCAGGGTGCTTGCTTGTAAATGGTTTATAGTTTAGGATACATTGTCTTATAAAATTTGGCACTTAAAAACTTTTTTGAAGCCTTTTGCCCACATTTTCGAGCACAGAGTAAAATTAGGTTTCACATGTGGACTTATGCATTCCATAATTTTTATGCACCGTTTAGCAAGTTTTTTTTTGAGAATATATTATTGATCAGTAATCAATATGGCGAGAAAATTTTCACATTTCAAAATGAACAGATGTCATGGAGTTTTTTCTCAATGAAGCATCACACACTGAAGTTTTGACTTATGCGTTCGAACGTTTTTTTATGCCGAACTTAAATGATCTATTTTTTTAATTAAAAATTAGAATTTTGTGAAGATATGAGGTCCGCTTTTGCCTACATAAACGTTCGAACGCAAAACTCAACATTTCAATGTGTGGTTACCACTAGGCTGTCAAAAAATTTTTTTATGGAAAACGGAAATAGAAACAGAAAAAAGAAATTCAGCGGCTGGTAAACGGAACGGAAAACAGGAAAGAAATTGCACTTTCCGGAAAACGGAAACGGAAAAAAAATTTCAGCAGCCGGAAAACGGAAAACAAGGCCGGAAAACCGGAAACGGAAAAATGAAATTAGCACGGAAACAGAAAAATTGCTGAAATTTTGCTGGAAAACGAAAAAAAATGCTCAAATTTGCTGGCAATTGTAAAAATTGCTGAAATTTTGATGGAAAATGGTAAAAATTAACACATTGAAAACCTGCATGCATGTTAACCAGTTTGGCTAATACAGAAAACAGACAGTTGAGCCGAAAATGGGAATATGAGGTGGAAAAACAGAAAATTGAGCCGGAAAACGGGAAATAAGCTGGAAAAACGGAAATGGAAAGAAATTCGCGGCCGGAAAACGGAACGGAAAACGGGAAAAAAATTCAGCGGCCAGAAAACTGAACAAAATTGCCTTCGGAAAACGGAAATTTGACACCCTAGTTATCACTGTTTTCGTGGAAAAGGTATTGTCTTGTGGAAACTGCTCTCCCAAACATAAATACCGCAAATTCTCGAATAAGACCCCCCTCGAATAACTCCCCCCTTTGAATAAGTCCCCCCTGCTGGCGGGGTGAGGGAAAAATAACTCCCCCCCTTGAATAACTCCCCCCTCTTAAATAACTCCTCCCTCTGATGAAAAGGATACGATACAAAACCATAGAAGAATAGTAGCCTATGACAGCGACAGCAGATACATAATGTGTATGCAGTGTATACACATTGTTTTGTTGTTGTTGGACAGTGAAATACCTGAATTACATGAGCTTATATACTGCATCCATACAATGAATTAAGTCTAAGTTTCCTGAGGAAATAATAACTCCCCCCTCGAATAACCCCCCCCCTTGAATAACTCCCCCCTCCAAAACTTCTGACGAAAAAAACTCCCCTGGGGTCTTATTCGAGGATTTAGGGTATATAGCTTGCGATGTTCCTTATCTAAGTACTACGCCACCATTCCACTGTTATGCGTATTAATGAATTTGAATTTTCCATTGCGCTTTTTACACATTTTTGCCAGGTGCTTGTGAAGATTAGTTTTTTAATGCTACGCAACAGCGATTCTCTGTGTTTTTTATTATTTATTTATAATTATTTACTGTGCATTTCTTTCAATTCAGTTTCAGTAATATTTGGTGTTCATATCATACATATTGTTTTTCATACATATTTATTGTATTTGGCTGGCGTGCCTCTCTATGCAGGGGTTTAGTAGGGGGGTTACCCCCAGTTAAATCTACAAGTTTACAGTTAAAATCTACGAGACCCCTGTTTCAATGGCGTCTAGAATAAATGGTGCAAATATCGTACATTTTCTACATTAAAGTAAATACCTACTATTTATGCAGGTTTTACAAGTAAGGAAAAGTAAAAGAATAATAAATAAAAACTTCTAATTGTAGAATTCGGTTTGACGCATTTTAGTTGAAATGGAGATGATTTTTTGAAAAATAATGTACAAAAATGCATACATATCTGTGAAAATAATAAGCTAAGTCGGTATAAATATGTAGCACTTCATAGAGCACAACCATTAAAAATAATGGCAAAAAAAAACTAAATAAAAATAGGTATATACCATTCATATTTGATAAATCATGAGTTTGGCTTTAACAAAATACACTTTTTGATGCTTTGCCATAAATACAAATATATTCCTAATTCACTGTTCAAATGATATAAAACTAAGTTTTTATCTGTCAGTAATCTGAGCCTACCTATATTTTTTGAAACTTCATAATGTAAAATGTTCACCTACACTTGGCAAAGGTACACTTTTGGCTTGTGGAATCCCACCAAATATAAGATACCACCATATAAATATTTACATAGATACTTGTATAATACTATCACAAATAGAGTATAGACTAGAAATACAAAATAATATACCGTATTTTCCTCGAAATACCCCCCCCCCTCGAAATACCCCCCCCCCTCGAAATACCCCCCGCCCCAATTTCAGTGTATAGAGAACGTAGATGACAAAAGCTCCGGGAAACGCAGAACACATGTGAAAAATAATGACTGTGTTATGTTAGAACACGTTTTATACCGTCTATACCAGGGTTGGCAGAATCTCAGAAAAAAATAAAAATAAAAATAAAATTGAAAATTGAAGAATAAAATAAAAATAAAATATAAAATTGAAGAATAAAATAAAAATAAAATATAAAATTGAAGAATAAAAAAAAAAAAATACAATTTTTATACAATTTTACTACAATTTTAGTAAAAATAATTTTACAAAAATCAATTCTGGTCACGATCTGACATAAAAAATAAAAATAAAATAAATATAAAATGGAAAATTTAAGAATAAAATAAAAATAAAATGAAAAATGTAAGAATAAAATAAAAATAAAATACAATTTTAATACAATTTTACTACAATTTTAGTAAAAAGAATTTTACTAAAACCAACCCTGGTCTATACAGTCTTATAAATTGCAGTTTTGTTGCATTTTTCGACGTCTGTGTATACTCCAACGACATTACACCTTACAACGAAATCTACCATATCCCATCAGAATACAAGAACAAACATAACATTTTTTTCATTATATTTATCAAATCGCTTTGATAAATATCATGAAATTTTTTCATATTTGTTCTTTTATTCAGATGGGATATGGTAGATTTCATTGTAAGGTGTAATGTCGCTGGAGTATACGCTAGAAACAACGATTTAGTACTGGGATTTCAAAAAAATTCTGGCGAAATAATAAACCCCCTCTCGTTTGACCCCCCCCCCCCCTCGAAATTTCCACTCTGAAAAAAACCCTGGGGGGTAATTCGAGGAAATACGGTAGCCAATATGTGCGCGTCACGGATGACCATTTTGGACTGTATCACTGCGTTCCCCATTGTGTTCCCCAATGTGTTCCCCAATGTGTTCCCCAATGTGTTCCCCATTGTGTTCCCCATTGTGTTCCCCGTTGTGTTCCCCGTTGTAAGAGAGGAGGGGACTCTTTACGTGGATCTGCTCGGACTTTATGCTCTGCACGTCTGCCTCCATCATTTTGCGCTCGCTGTCCGACACCTGGCAAAAATTCGGTACAGCAGATGTTTAAAGTGAGTTATTGGAAATTCTGTGGAATTATTGCTAATTGTCTATCCCGGACTGCCGGGGAATGATAGAAATATTCTTGAAAATTTTGTGGAATAAAATTCCCCGCTCCCCTTGAATAATCGCCCCCTCCAATAGTCCCCCTAAAAAAGTGACGAAATAATACCTACCCAATAATAATAATTATTCGAGCAAATACTGTATACGTATTTTTAGGCATCGTGACCAATTCCCCTTGTTGCCTACTCACCCGCACATAAACTCGGCATACACAAAGGGGCCCGTTATGCACAAACCGGGTGCGCACATACGCCCGTTATGCACATAAACCCGGCACGCACATAGGTCCGGCCCGCACATATTTATGTGTCATGTGCGTACCGGGCCTACGTGCGTGCCGGTTTTCATCATGTGCGTAATGGGCGTATGTGCGTGCCGGGTTTATGTGCGTTATAGACTATGTATAAACGTGTAAAACACTACTCTGACCACCCAACCCATTCTACACCCCCATCCAACCCCCCTTCTACATCCATTCTCTACCCCCCCCGTTGACTCACGGGCAAGCTGCCCCTGTGCAAGGAGGTCTGCAGTTGTGCGCAGCGCACGTCGCTCACCGACGTGCCCGTGGAGCTGGGCGCCAGCATGGACGGGTCCAGCCCGGCCAGCATCGCCTTGAGCCCCTGCAGCTCCCCGCGCACTACGAGGACCTGGAGAGGGTAAAAGGGGTAGAGGGGGGTTGGGATGGAAAATGTCCTGATAAGTGTCGTGGGAAATGGAAAATGTCCTGCAAAGTGTCAAAAGTCATGGAAAATGCCCTGCAAAATGGCAACCGAGTTGCCATTTTGCAGGGCATTTTCCGTGACTTTTGACACTTTGCAGGACATTTCACATTTGGGATTTTCCATGACTTTTAACAGTTTGCGGGACATTACACATTTGGGATTTTCCATCACGCATACAGTTGCATGATATTTGCTATTTTTCATGACTTTTGACACTGCATGGCGTTCGGCATATTACACGACTTTTGACACCTTGCCTGATATTTTACTTTTTCCATGTGTTGTAAACTTGCATGAATTATACCCTTTTCCATGACTTGTAGACTTTCATGAAATATACCATGTTACATGACTTGTAGACTTGCATGAAATAAACCATTTCCCATGACTTTTGGCATTTTTCAGGACATTTGGCACTGCCTGGCTGTTACATGACTTTTGACACTGTTTGACATTTTGCGTTTCACATTATTTTTGTCACCTTGTCTGAGATTTACCAGTACATTTTCCAGGACATTTTCCATGACGTTTTGCATTTCCAGGGCATTTTGCATAACATTTTCCATTTCAAAGGACATTTTCCATCACATTTTCCATTCCCCATCACATTCTACATCACATTCCACCGTCCAAATTGGTACCATAATGGGCCCCCACACACTGGATGTCAACTGAATTCGTGTCAACTAAATGTCAACTGAATCTAAGTGATACTGTGATTTCAACTTATCTATCTGATAGAGCATAGTTAATTTTACATCATGACACTTCATTTTCATTGTTCCTGTTAAGTGTGATGCTTTTTACAAACTTCTTGTTTTATTCAATTGACACTGAGTTGACGCGAATTTGCGATGTCAACTAGTGTGTGTGGGCCCATCGTCCCCAACCCCCCCCCCCAACCCACCTGGGGCAGGGCTCCAAAGTCAGTGAGCACCTCGAAAGAGCGGCACTGGTGCACGATGACCTTCTTCAGGGCGGGCTGCTGGGCCATGGCCAACACGGTGCCGTAGTTCAGGTAGCACAGGTCCAGCTCTCGTAGATAGAGGAACTCCAGTCTGGGGGGTGGGGGGTTGCGGTGGTTTCGTTGCATTGGTAGCCCCCCCCCTCAACATTCAGAGTGGTTGGAAGTGGGGAATGTAAAGTGTTTTTTTACTAAACCCCGAGTATGGAAAATGTAAAGTAATTTTTTTTATACTTTTACTCTGAGTAAACATGAGTAAAACACTTTTTTATCCGGAAAACAAAGTGAGTAGTTTTTAGACGTTATGCCTCGATTTTCACTCAAAATAACTTATTTTTATAGCCTTTTGCCCAATTTCACCTACAAATTTACTTGTCCATGTGCTTTTTGCCTATTTTCAGCTATTTGGACTAAACATTTATGTCCTCATTCTCTCATTTTTGTCTATTTTTTTATATTTTTACCTTCGCTCAGATTTTGTCAACTCTATCGCCTTAAAGAGCATATAAAAAAGCCTATCTGAAATACGCTTTCTGTACTCGAGTACTTTCAAAAGGTATACACACCAGCGAGTACAGTTACTTTTTCGGAGGAAACAATACATTCGAGCAACCATAAACACAAACAACAATGGCCAGCCCCGACCTGTGGCAGTGCTTGGTGATGTAGTTGAAGATGCCGTCGGTGAGGAAGGCGTAGTCCACGGGCGAGTCCACCATGCAGATGCGCGTCACCCGCGCGCTCACTCGCCGCAGCATCGAGTACAGCTGGTTCTGTAGGGGGGGGGGGGAGATTGAGGATAATGAGATGCGAACTTGTCTGTGTCTTATAGTACGGTATTTCCTTGAATTACCCCCCCCCCCCCCCCACCCCACCGTGAAATATACCCAGGTGCCGATCAACTTTTGGGATTATGTGGTCCCGATCCAAAAAAAATTGAAAAGCCAATTCCGATTCTGAACCCCAAAATTTTCAAATCCCAATCCGGATCACGATAGAAATTTCCTTAATTTCGACCCGGAAAAGTTTGCCAAATTTCTTCTCATTTCGAACTATTTTTTTTGTGACTTTTTAAAGAAAAATTATAGAAAAACTTATAATAAAATACCAATACTTTTTCCAAACCCTAATCCCGATCCCAATCCTTGAAAGTGAATCCCATTCGAACTCTACATTGCCAGCAATCAGTATACAAAAGTGTTCGGCCTTACAAATGTATACCGTATAACCTCGAATAAGTCCCCCCTTTCGAATAACTCCCCCCTCTCGAATAAGTCCCCCCTTTCGAATAACTCCCCCCTCTCGAATAAGTACCCCCTCTTGTGAGCCTGAGAAAAAAATAACTCCCCCCCCCTCGAATAACTCTCCCCCACTTTGATGGGTAGAAAACATTTCACATTTACAGAACACGTTTTATGTAATTAATATGTAAATAAATATATGTGTAATGTTGCAGCCAGAGTTCGCTAAGATTGATTTCACTGCTGCAATTGTGAATAATGTACATCTACAAATGATTATGTTACCAAATTTACCACATTTGAGCCGTAAAAAAAACATACATTTTACTGAAAATTCTGATGAAAAAAATAACCCATCCCCCTCGAATAACTCCCCCTCTCGAATAACTCCCCCCTCAAAAACTTCTGACGAAAAAATAACTCCCCAGGGGACCTATTCCAGGATATACGGTACATAGATGTGTTCCAAAAACTTAGGTAGATATATCCCACTCTGGAATATGTCCACACAACCGAGACATAAGTTTTTGGCACTTATCTATCCATCTGCAAAACCAAAGGCTCTCATAAACACCCCCCCCCCAACATCCCCCCACACCCAAAACCCACCTCGTGTTTATTCATATAATGACAACTGCAGCAGTAGACATAAACCACCTGCTTGCTCCAAAAGATTGGCCCGTCACTGCTTACCTTCACTGCTGGAGCCTCGTGACCCCCCTTGCGGCCTGCGGAGGCATGCATCTGCTCTCGCAGGGGGACTGGACGGGGGTTGAGGGTGGGGGTTAGGGGGTGAGGGGGGTTCATGGGAAATAAACTGGGGAACACTGGAATGCTGACAGATTGGTGACAATGACTTGGTTGGAGTTGTCAGTGTTTGTGAGGCACCATTTACATGGATTTTTTGTGACTACTCTGACCACAGATGAAACGTTCAATAAGTCAAGTAAAAAGTTCAATATTCATGATAAAAGTGGTCAAGTATACGTGCCACCCAGGTGTATATGCATGTCAGACTACAGATAAAACACTATTGTCGCTCCAGAGTTTTAGCTGTTTGAAAAAATTGCCATTGTCGGCGCCTGACAGGCAGCGACAACAGTAAAATTTCTTCAAACGTCTACAACTCTGGAGCAACAAGCGCGATTTATCCGCAATTTGACATGCCTATTCCAAGGTGGAATGTATACTTGACCACTTTTTCTCATAAATATTGAACTTTTTACTTGACTTATTGAACTTTTCATGTGTTGTCAGAGTCGTCACAAGAAATCTGTGTAAACTGTGCCTAGGTAAATTCTAAAGCAGCTTCTAGTTCTAATGTTGCCGTGTAGCTGTCTGCTAGTTGACTGGGTGCAATATTTATTTACATTTGCACACACTGAAAAATGCACCAGTTAACTTGTCAGTGAGTTGTCAGCTAATAAATTTTTGTTGTCAGTGAGCTGTAACTTTTTTCATGGTTGGCAAGCAAGTTGTCAGCTAGCTGTCAGCATTTTGGTGTTCCCTTTGAAAATGTGAAAAGCATGTAAAAATGCATTTTATGTAATTATTTATTTTCTGACATGAATAGAGCTAGGTTTATTGCTTGTGGGGATTGTCATCAGTATAATCACAATAACAGTTTGCAATCACTCACATAAAACATATTCACACCAAATCGTATTCACTCAGACACGCATTAATTATCAAAAGTTTAACATATTTCCTATTAAATCGCAATCACTCAGTCTCGCACAAACACAATCTAAATTGTTCAAAACCCAGAAATAGCGGGTTTTTCCGTAAATTCTGACTAGTGATAGCCAGTTTTTAAACCGTTTTCTAAAAGAAACGTTAAACAACAAGCATCGAAACCAGTTTTTTAAGAAAATCAAGTTCCATACTTAGCTAGGTATTTTACAAATTTTTGTATAGAAGCACTAAGGATGAAAAACGTTTTTCTCGTGCAGTGTTCACATTACATGTTGGCAGCGTGCCAACACTTAATAACGCTTGTAAAGGCTCTCGAAACATAAAATGTTTCCAAAACAACACAGTATTCGGTCATTGATCAATAGCCTGCTGGTTGGCACGCTGCCAACGCGAACTGCGCACGTACATGTCAACTGGGGGAGTACAGAAATACACACTGCGAACAACCTCAATGTCAACTCAGTTGACCCACCTTTCCTGAAGATGACATAGAGCCAGACGGGTCTGGTCTCTGCAGTGTCGATCTGCTGGACGATACGCTGCCAATCTTTGCACACCCGCTCGAACTTGCCTCGGGTCCTGGATTGTGGATGCACTTGTCTATACGCGAGAATACTGTAGTTGCTTGATTAATCCCCCCCCCTTGAATAAGCCCTCCACCCCTTCTTGAATAGTTCCCCTCCCTCTTGAATAATCCCCCCCTGTAAGACCAGTGATGAAAAATAATTGCTCCGCCTGAGTAATTCCCCCTTCAATAATTCCCATCTTGAATACATCCCCCGTAAGACGAGTGATAAAAAATAATTACACACCTTGAATAATCCCCCCTCAGGGCATATAATTAATTGATTTTGTCTAATTTGAACAAAAATGTCTATTTGCCATTTTCCATGGTATTTTACATGACTTTTGTCACATTGCTTGCTTGACATTTCACATTTTACAGGGCATTTTACATGACATTTTACATGTTACATTTTACATGATCAAGGACAGTTACATACCTGAGATCGAAGCAAGTGAGGAGACACTTGGCGGCCTTGTGGGGCAGCTGCTCGCGCATCACCGGCATGGGGGTCTCTTTCTTCACGAAGCGCACCACCGCGCGCCCGTGTCTGCGAATATTTTTGTTGTAAAAATACTTTAAAAAACTAAAATACCCGTATTTTTTGATTTATGCAGACAGGGCTATCATAATTTGACGAATATTTTAGTGTGATCAATTTTTCGCCCTAACAACAACTTGTGAAATAAGGCAAAAAATTGTTCACCCATTTCATATGACAGTAGTGGCAGCTGCCAGTGCATCTAAGGTGTGCAGTAAGTAAAATGGATATTTTGTTAAATATATTATTAAATTGGTAATTACATCAATCATGTAAATGCTGTAGACTTATTTAAAAAAACCCCTTGATTTATTAAAAATTGAGAGAAATGGCTATATAGAAGGACTGAACTATTTTGGAACTGGATTTGTGTAAATGTAGCAAAAATGTTCCTTTTTCACACTACACACTGCCCAGTGTGTATTTCTGTACTGACCTGGTGCCGGGCACCTGGTTCACAGTCTGGAATCCAGCTTGTTTCAGCAGTTCCTGCGCCATGGTTCTGCTTGATCGATTTCTCTTGCAATATTTTTTATATTATTTTTTTCTTCTTTTTTTAGCCTGTGGTTGAGGTGATCCTGGTGTTATATAACTTTTTAAGTGTCAACCTTCATTTCATTCCTTGCCTCAAATGTGAAAAAAAACATTGACTGTTCTGTCAGAATGTCCATTTTTATATTGAATCCATGGAAAGCATAGATTCTAAAAAAACACTTCTTTAAAAAAATGGCAAAATGTTGTTAAAAATATCATCTTAAAATGCCACCATATGCACAATGTTCATCTTCACAATACATATGATGGAAGACAATGTGCCACAAAGTTATGATGGCATGTGCATTCCATTGCACATTTGATTGAGTGGCCAATTTTATGGAGCTCCCCTGGGATGCAACAATAATTTTTTGGGTTGTGTCTGCATTTTGGCCTGAACTGAAATTAGTGGCCAGCCTTGCTATTTTCAGTGCCGCTGACAAAATCGTTCTTGTATTTATGTAATATGATCTTTGAATTTACTTTGCTTAATTAATTCAAATGCTAGTTAATTCGAATAAATTAATTCAAATTCATTAGCCCTGCGCACACTAGTTTTCACACGTAATTTCGAAAACTCATAAATGAGCTTTGAGCGTGTTTGAGTTTTCCACAATGGGCCCCCACACACTGGATGTCAACTGAATTCGTGTCAACTAAATGTCAACTGAATTTAAGTGATACTGTGATTTCAACTTATCTATCTGATAGAGCATAGTTAATTTTACATCATGACACTTCATTTCATTGTTCCTGTTAAGTGTGATGCTTTTTACAAACTTCTTGTTTTATTCAATTGACACTGAGTTGACGCGAATTTGCGATGTCAACTAGTGTGTGTGGGCCCAATGAGTCATTTTTAATTTCCGTCAACTGTAGTTGACGGCCACCTCATTGTAGAAAACTCAAATGCGTTCTAAGCTGATTTGTGAGTGTTCTAACTTTCGTGTGAAAACTAGTGTGCGCAGGCACATTGCACAATTTCAACACATTGTTATTTAAATTACGTAGGCAGAAATTGTCGCTCAAATGAGACCGCGGTCATGACAAAATGTGCAGACTTCCACTTTGGGTAATTTTTTTACAACTGATAAAAATGTGAGTCTTGTGATTCAAAAGTCAGTGTGGTTTGAACACTAGACTCTAGAATTGATCCTGACATGTTTCACCATTTTCCAACATCAATTGTTTAAAGTGTCACATTTTGACAGTTTTAGATCAATTAGTAAAAATTTACAAAAAAAAATATCCAGCAAGAAGTTAATGAGTCCATGTTGTATCCAGTAAAAAGTTGATTTAAAAAGCAGATTTATTCGGGCTGGAATACAAAAATGTTTGTCATGGACAAGAATTCAATAAGTCTACTTGTTTACTGGGTTCTTCCTGTTGTGTGTTTGTGTTCTTGTCCAACCACTTTTTTGGAAAGGCCACTGCCCTTTTTTATGCTGAGAGCACAGGCAGAAAGTTTTATAATTTATAATCAACATTTGGACCTTTACAATAGACAGCGGGCAAGCACATTGCACATGTATTTCTGGCAGAGTTGGAAACAAAACTAAAAATGCAACTTTCTAGCAGTGGCCAGTAGTGATGGAAAGGCACCTGGGCACCGGTGCCCCGGTGCTGGGCACCAAAGGGCACCAGCACCGGTGCTGGTGCAATGCGATGCCCTTTTCCGAGGGTGCCCTGCCGGTGCGGTGCGGTGCCATTTTTTGGCCGGTGCCCACGGTGCCCGGTTCCCTTTCTTCGGAATGGCACCGGTGCCGGTGCGGTACGGTGCCATATTTTCCGGTGCCTTTTCCATCACTAGTGGCCAGTAGACGCCTCAAATGTTATCTGTTAAATCTGTACTGGCAGTCACGTTTAGTTGATTAAATTGAATTTATTTAATTCTGTATTTAGTTAGATAGTTAATTACAGTGCAAACAAATTTTCACACCACACAAGTTTTTGCTACCGTTTTCACAAACAGAAACATAAAAGAGGGACACAATATACGTTGAATCCACACAAAAATTATGGCACAGATAAGCCCAGCACACAGGAAGCAACTTGTATATAAAATCACACCAATGGATGCACGGCAGTGCAATTAGCACTGTCTCATTGCAGGGCACTGCATACATGCAAAAGTTTCACAAGTAATACATGTTGGAGCATTGCCAAGTGAAATGGTTCGAGTGCTGCATGTCAAACCGATTGACAAGTGTTATATACTCCAGTGACTTTAAACCTCGCATCTGTTTTTCACGTTGGAAGAGTGCCAACGATATTTTACACATGAGATTGTCATAAAAAGACAAAAAATTCGTTCATTGTAAAATTTTACACTTTTATATTTAGTTACAACAGTAAGTTTTTTTCTTCATTTTTTCACCGAAATCACACGCTTTCATCACACTTGGCACATTTCCAACGCGAGACATAAATAACTGCGGGTGCATTGTGTCCGCCACTGGAGTAAAAGGGTTGTTACATCAAGTGCTTGACTTGACTTGGGGCAATGTTTTATATTACATTCAGCATTTGTTGCTCTGAATAAACTGAACATTGTGCCATTGCAACAAAGAGCTCAGATTTGGCAATTTTTCCCCATGGGATTTTGCATTGTTTCCTGATGTGCAGGGGCCAGTTCTTTTCATGACATTGTTATTTTTGAATTGAAAAAACCACCACGTTTTTCATGCATTTTTTCATATTCTTTTTTGGTTGAAAATTGTGAAAATCAGATAAAAATCAGAAAAATGATCTCATACTGTCTAGGTGAATTAAAACGCTTTGTATAATTCAAATAATAGTACAATTAGACATTTGAACACGGAATGTTTTCCTCTGTGGGATAAGTCTGCTGGTGCCACTCCTACACCCTTTAAAATTCCCTGAAAAGAACCCTGTAAAATGTCAAATGTCATGCAAAATGCCCTGGAAAATGGCAAACACATTTGCCATTTTCCAGGGCATTTGACAAGTTGTGGGAGTGGCACAGCTAAAAGCAATTCATTTGAGAAGTTATTTCGGAACTAGTTAGAGAAGTGGAAATATTTAATGTGTATACCTGAAAAGTATATGAAATTTATGATGAAATGAAGAAAGATGAGTGTAGGGTGAAGACAAGAATTTCATATTAGACTATGGCAATTGTGAATGAAATTACCCAGTCAAGCTACCGTATTTGCTCGAATAAGCTCCCCGGGGAACATTTCACATCAAACATTTTTGAGGGGGGACTATTAAAGGGAAGACATTGTCATTTTGTAAAAATTTTTAAGCGTGTTTCTATCAACTCACTTTACGAAATATGCCTTATTAACAAAATGACGATTTTGTTGAAATTAATATGAACAAATTTATCGTATATGAAATTTAAGTAAAAGTAGGTACTGAATGCCTAAGGTGGGAGTTATTCGAGCGGAGTTATTTTTCGTCACTCGTCTAACAGGGGGATTATTCAAGGAGGGTGAATATTTGAGCAAATATGGTATGCACAAAACAATAGGAAGTGCACCCAGTGCAAAATGCACATGTCCATTTGTGTTCTATTTCGGGTGCAGGCATAAAAAGCGGCACTGAAATGTGGCAGACAGAAAATCAACTGTGTTTTTATGCAGTCAACATGTCTGGCTGATTTTTCCATCAAGGTTCCCAATGAGAAATGGGTTTATTTCCCTCTAGATCCGGGGAGAAAGTGCCCTGGCTCTTTTTACCTCTTTTAACAGAGAGTTGTTAAAAGTAGTCAACTTTAAAAAAAAAAAAGTAAAATACTTTTTTTTACTTTTACACTTTGTAGAATGTGGGAAAAATATTTTTTTTTGCGGGAAAACTGATCTTTTTTTATAAAAAATGTAAAAGTGAGTATTTTTACTCACAGAAAATGTAAGAGTAAGTGTTTTTTAAAATTTTCACTCTGGAACACACCAAAGTTGTGTTTTTTTCTTGTGATAAGTGTCTCTTAGACATAATGTCCTATGTTTGTCACATTGGTATTCAGAGCAAAGGTTACATGCATGCTTTTCATAAGAAAATGTTGATGTATTCACTCAGTACTCGAGAAAGCGTATTTTTGAATAAACATAAATACACTTAACAACTCTGCTCTGGCAGTGATATCTTCCATAAATCATGCATTGTTGCCACCCCACTGGTGTGCTGGGTAGTGGGCAATGCATAAATTTTACTGCTTGACAATAAGTAATTATCTGTGGTAATGCTTCCTCTCTCGGAGGAAACCATTGGCATGCACCAACTGCATAATAAGATTCCTTTGCCAGAGAAGTTGCAATTATGGCGCTGCACACACTAGTTTACTAACAGAAGTAAACTAATTTTGGGTGCTCATAAATACGCTTTGAACGCATTTGAGTTTACCAGAATGAGGTGTCTGTAAACTACAGTTGACGGGGATGTAAAATAACGTTTTCTGGTAAACTCAAATATACTCCGGTTACTTTAAACCCTGCACGCGTGATTCCCGCTGGAAGTGTGCCAACGATGGTTAACGCGTGCGAGTTTCATAAAAAGATGACAAAATTGATTGTCGTTATAATGTTATTCATTAAGATATTCACATTTTATTTTTTTCATATTTTTACGGAAATCGCATAATTTAATAATCATTGGCACGCTTCCAACACGAGACATAAATCAGTGCGAGGGCAGAGTATCACGTACGCCGAGTATACGTTCAAAGCTGATGTATGGTATGGGCACCAAAATTGAGTTTACTTCTGTTAGTAAACTAGTGTGTGCAGCCACTATGGGCATACCATTTTTCATATAATAGAGGGGCGGGTCTCCAATGTAAGGTACACTTTTTAAAAGGACTTTATTTGGGCCACGAAATGAATAGAAAGGCAGTCTTCAAACTGCTGGCATTGTGCCCAATAAAAAAATTTAATTGCATAAATTTATAAAATGTTACTGGACACTGTTATTAAGTACCATTGGCTGTAGCAGAAATGGTAATTAATAACCATTTCGAGGGGGGGTTATTATTTCGCAATAAATTTTTTGAAATCCTAGTACAAAATCGTTGTTTGTGATGTGCGCTGGGGTAGAAAAATGCATCAATAACTGGCATGTAAAGACTCCTGTAGACTAATATTAGTATTTACGTAGATGGTATAAACACTGTTCTAACGTGATTCCAACATTGTTTTAACGTGTGTTCTGCACTACGCAGAACACAAACTGCAGTATTTGTCATGTACGTTGTCTTTACACTCAATCTGGGGGGGTATTTCGAGGGGGGGGGTGATTGTTACATAATGGTCTCGAGAGGGGGGGTCAAACAAGGGGGCGGGGTATTTCGAGGAAATATGGTACACAGAAACCGACACTAGGATTTTTCTAGTGCGCAGAAAATAGTGCCAAGCTATTGTCGAGCATAACGTTTGCAGGTGACGCAAGTGAACAACACCGACACTATGTCTCCGCCAGCCATTAACGCATTAACATTGCGGCAATGTGGCTTGATGAATTCTGACAGTCGCCTTTAAATATACGCTGGCATTTGGTACTGCGAAAAGCACAGCTTTGTGTTTATTGTCGACTTAAAGCTTCTTTTTTTTGGAATATCATACTCTTATATTTTGGTTGTTAAGGTTGAAGGGTAATCTTTGAGCTTAAATTTGTCTGTTCGACTGGGACTGAGGGCGATCTTTGCACACAGATTCTGATAGAGCATTATAGATTTGTCATTACAAAAATATGTAACAGCACTTTGAAAATGTGTATTTTAGGCATGCAAGAATAACATAAAGTAAAATTAAGTCCTTAAGCTTACAACGTGTTACAATGAAGCTTACAACGTGTTACAATGAAGCTTACAACGTGTGTCTGTGTTGTAATAAATGAAAAAATATATATTCATGATACAAAACTCCCTAAAGTGTTCTAATTTGCAGAGTTGTAAAAAGTACTGAACTTTTTTAAACGTAAACGTAAATGTAAAGTATTTTTATTTTACTCACACCGAGTACAGAAAACGTAAAGTATTTTTTTACACTGTAAATAGTGAGTAAAATACTTTTTCCAGAGAAAACGTAAAAATGAGTATTTTTTCCAGGGAAAACGTAAAAATGGCTATTTTTCTCACAGAAAATGTAATAGTGCGTATTTTTCTCAAAAAAATGCCTTAAAAATTGGTGTTTTTTCAATTTTTACTCTTAAATACATCAAAGATGTGTGTTTTTCTCCCCTGATAAGTATTTCTTAAGAAAATGTCCTATGTTTGTCACCTTCTGTCTGGCAAAATTACGTTTTCCGTCCCCTTAATGCTGCGATTACAGCTCGGACTTAAAACTGACCGGGCGTAAAATTGATTTTGGGCGTAAAATTAATTAATTAATTATTAATTGGGCTTTCAAAAAGTACGCGAGTATGTGAGTACCGGTATTTTTTTCGGGGGAAACGTATTTACGCGTTACGCGAGTATACGTATTTATCGAGTAAACGTAAATACGTTTTAACAACTATGCAGATTTTAGCGTGTTATGAATTTTTGGCATTTTGAGCGTGTCCAGGCTAGGGTTGGGAACCCGACCCGGACCGAACCAAACCGCGTTTCCAAGCTTATTTTGGAATCGAGAAGAACCGAACTGGAACTGAACCTAGGAACCGAATCTGATGAACGGACTGAAAATTCTGAACTGAGAACCGATACCGGAACCGAAACGTTTTAGAACCGAGAACCACGAACCGAAAATTGAAATTAAAAATTCCCAACCCTAGTCCAGGTATGCTACCTGGTGGCTTTTGCTTATCAGAATGACGACTATTGTTCAGATGTTACTCACATATTACACTGAGCACTTTACTCATCGCAATGTAGCACATTTGGACAGTTTTCAGTTACAAAAAAATATATACCGTATTTCCTCAACCCCCCCCCCTCGTCAGTGACATAAAATGTGGCAGTGACGCAGTGATTGTCACCGCCTGCTTTTCGGATGTCACCGCCACAAAATGAAGTGTCATCGCGGTGACAATCACCGCCACATTTATTGAAGGGATGCCCTCGTAATACCCCCGTCTCGAAATACCCCCCCTCAAAATGGACACTACGAAATAATTACCCACCCCCTCGAAATACCCCCCCCCCTTATTGTATGTAAATATGTTAAGGGAACATACATGACTAAAGCTGTGGTTTGTGATCCGGGCAATGCAGAACAGACGTTAAAAAGAACCACTGTGTTACGTTAGAACCTTTTTATACTACCGTATTACCTCGAATTATCCCCCCCCCCCCTTGAATTAACCCCCCCCTCGAATTAACCCCCCCTCAAAATGGGCTGGGGAAATAATAAACCCCCCCCTCGAAATACCCCCCCTCCAGAATGATGTACATCATGTATGCAATGTACATGATGTATTTATTACTACTTATTTGCATCGCAGCTACACTTATACGCTTATTTGTGTACAGATGTACATCTATAGCCCAAATATAACCTATTTTCTCACATTCTCACACATAATTACCGTTTTTGTGTAAGAAAAACCGTATTCTTTACTATGAATTTCACGAAAATTTCTGGCGAAATAATAAACCCCCCCCCTCGAATAAACCCCCCCTCGAATTAACCCCCCCTCAAATTTTGCTGGCGAAATAATAAACCCCCATGGGGGTATTTCGAGGTAATACGGTATCTACATACTTATGTAAGTGTAAAGACTCTATTACATGGTGTTTATTGGTGTATTTTTCGACGTCTGCGTACGTTACAAACGACAAATTTGTACCGGGATTTCGAAAAATTTCTGGCGAAATAATAAGCCCCCCCTCGAAATACCCCCTCGTTTAACCCCCCTCAAAATTCTCACTCTGATACAATCACCCCCGGGGGGTATTTCGAGGAAATACGGTATTAAAACTGGAAAGAATGGCAAGAAATAGCTGGTGCAAATGTGTTTTTGCATCGCACAAGGCAACAATGCGTCTTCATGGCTGCAATTTGTATCTAGTTAAGCCGGCTTAATTTCATTTCGCCCCCCGCCTTGCAAGAATGCAATTTTGTTCGATCGCACAGAAATGGTAAAACATCCTAAATGCTTCCTGTAGCTTTACAATGGTGAAAATGCTTCTACAAAATTGATGCGACAATTTGCATTCATTTTTGCCCACTGGGACACGATGACAAACAAATTTTGTTGCAGTATTTATACGAAAATGTTTATAAAATAAAATTGATAAATTCACATTGATCTATTCATAGCGATAAAATTTTGAATATGCGTCTGCCGTAACAACTCGGAAAGCCGCAAAAGCGTATAAGATGCATGTATTCAAAATTCAGCGGAAAAATTCGAAAATGCGATTAAGTGGAACAAATTTGAAAAATTGAAAATTCGAAGCTGTTTTTGGAAAAAAAATTCAAAAAAGCGTTTTATAAAAAAGCACATGAAAATTGTACACCTTTTCCAGAGTGTTTACCATCCACAGTCTTTCTCAAATATCTATAGTAAAAGCCGGACATGAACGCAATGCAATGTTCAGAATGTCAGCAAAATAGGAAGGTACTTTGCATGCTAGAAGGAACTTTATTACCTCGCAAATAAGGTTGGGTGCAGATTTGTCTGCTTTTATTGGGGGTCTGAAGAAAGAATTGCACCTTGTGTGATGGCAGAAATGTCACACAGCAAAGCATGGGTTCATGAAGTGTGTGGAAGTGCGCTCTGTGAAGACACTTCCACTCACTTCCACACACTTCACGAAGTTTTCGGTGAAGTGTCTTCCACTCACTTCACCTAGCTTCACGAAGACCGAAATTCGTGAAGTGCACTTCACGTACCTTTGCAGCATACTTTGCATGGTTCGTGAAGTGCCGTGAAGCATCCGGAATGCAGTGTAGTGTCTTCACGCCGACATTGCGCGTCTGCGTGAGGTCACTTCAGGAACACTTCACCGCGCATCACAAATCCTTTTTTTGCTGTGTCACATTATTCTGACAGAGTATTTTAACTGGCTTCAGATGACTTGTAAAAATGCAGCGCCATTTAATAGAGATATGTTAAACAGTCCAAAAATTCACACTTTAGTTTAATATGCCTACAGGTTAACATTAAGATAAACAGTAGACTTTATATGACTACAGCTTAACATTATATGGACAAATACATACCTAACTATCTCGGCATATATGCGAAAATGATGTGAATTTTCCATCTGATGCCAGTATCCGAGACCCAGTAAAATGCCATGTAAAATGGCAAACGTACATTTTCCATTTTGCAGGGCATTTTACCTGGCTTTTGATACTTTGCATGTCATTTGCCATTTTCCAAGGCATTTTTAATGACTTTAAACACTTTGCAGGACATTTGACATTTTATAGGGAATTTTACATGACTTTTCACAGTTTGCATGAAATTTAACATTTTACAGGGTCTGCAACTACTCCCTGCACACACAACAAATCCTGAGTGCATGACCCTGTAAAATGCCATGTAAAATGGCAAACGTACATTTTCCATTTTGCAGGGCATTTTACATGACTTTTTACAATTTGCATGACATTTGACATTTTACAGGGCATTTTACATGAGTTTTCACACTTTGCATGCCATTTGACATATTCCAGGGCATTTTACATGACTTTTCACACTTTGCATGAAATTTGACAGTTTACAGGGCATTTAACAGGTTCTGGGAGTGCTCCCTGCACTTCCAATAAATCGCGAGTGCATTAAGCAATACGAGCAGCTATAAAGTGCATTGCATCGAAAAAGCCCCTGTAGCGTGCTAATGCAGTGGAATGGAATTGCGCAAAAAGTGGTCTACTATTTGTCATTTTGCCATGGCAATCTAGAAATATTGGGTCATATATCAGAGATATCTATCCCATATGTGGGTCTACTTTGCATGCGGTTTGATGCACGCATAAAGTGTATGCAATCTATTTGAAATAGTGCTGGGCTCAGATCCAATTTGAACATTAGGCGCACGTTAGGCGTGCAACGAAAGAGACAGCGCTGAAATTGCGTTGCAATTTCCTGCACAAACATCTACCGTATTTGGTCGAAATACCGCCCCCCCTCGAAATACCCCCTCGAAATACCCCCCTCGAAATACCCCCTCGAAATACCCCCATCAAAATGACCACTATGAATTAATAGACCCCCTCGAAATACCCCTCCCCCAATTGAGTGTAAACAGAACGTAAATGACAAAAGCTGCGGTTTGTTATCCAGGCAATGTAGAACACACGTTAAAACAATGACTGTGTCCTGTTAGAACAGGGTTTATACCATCTACAAGACGCACATAAGTCTATAAACTTTTACATATGGATGTTTATGTTGCATTTGGCTACGTCTGCATACGTTACAAACCACAAATTAGTACTGCGAGTTAAAAAAATTCTGGCTACCGTATTTCCTCGAAATACCCCCCGGGGGGTGATTGTTTCATAGTGGTCTTGAGAGGGGGGGGGTCAAACAAGGGGGGGGGGGGTATTTCGAGGGGGGGGGGTATTTCGAGGAAATACGGTAAATAAGACCCCTCCTCGAAATACCCCCCCCCCCGTTGAACCACCTCTCGAAATTTTCACTCGGAAAATGCCCTCCCCCCGGGGTAATTCGAGGAAATACGGTATGTGAGGTGCCCTAGATGCGCCTTACCTTCCAATTGGATGTGGCCCCTGGCAGTTGGTGCGTGCCGCAAATGGTGGACAAGTGAGTTGAGAGGTCTAATCCGCGAGCTACAATTGCTGTTTTGCTGCCACACACAACTCCATACACACTGAATGTCAACTGGTTTCGGTGTCAACTCGATTTAAGTACAAAATTGTGGTTGCAGGACAATTTTCAGGTGCATGTTGTGCAGGTGTCGAAAAGGAATCAATAGGTATTTATCTATATTGCATTTGAACATGGTTTATGGAACTAACGATGGCAAAAAAAGATTCGAAAATTCGAAAACATTTTCGAATTTTCGAATTTTTCCGGAATTTTCGAATTTTTATTTCACCCCTAGAAAAAACACTTAAAAATCGATTTATTTTTCAAAAAATTCGAAAATTCGAAAATTCGAAAATACTTTTCGAATTTTTCAGGCAATTCAAGGCACTCTTAAGTTCAACGTACTTAATACAATGAAAATTGATACGCGGTGCTTATGAAAAAGCGAAACAAAACAGAAAAAAGGTCCAAAAACGTTGAAATGTAAACTACCCTGTAAAATGTGAAATGTCATGCAAAGTGTCAAAAGTTATGAAAATGCCCTGGAAAAATGGCAAACATATTTGCCATTTTCCACAGCATTTCCATGACTTTAGACACTTTGCATAACATTTGACATTTCACAGAGCATTTTCAGGTGTCTGGGATTGCACATAGGAACTGCACATATTTATAAGTAAAAGAGATTTGATCAAAGGTATACTCCAGCGACATTACACTTTATAATGTAACCTACCATATCCCATCTGAATAAAAGAACAAACATAAAATTTTTTCATCATATTAATCAAATTGCTTTGATAAATATGATGAACATTTTTTTGTTTGTTCTTTTATTCAGATGGGTTATGGTGGATTTCATTGTAGGTGTAATGTCGCTGGAGTATAAGAGTGGTTTTGAGTATTGGTTTGAGAAGTACCCATATTTCCTGCAGTTAGCACTGTATGCACTGAGTATGCCCAGTGTGCTATACCCGGGCGAAATTACACCCTACATTTTTCTGGTGGTAACACTCCATCATGACGTCATAACCGCAGTCCGCAGTGAACGTATGGCTGACTGAACTGGTTCGGAGTCAGGATGAAATGGAGTGCAGTGGTGAATCAGTTCACAAGTTTTCAGTTGGCTGTCTGCCAGCCAAAGATATAAATCATATCTATTTGTAGATTAGCATGTCTGCCGAGTATAGCCACTTCCAAAACAGTCCAAATTCTTTGTTTAAAGCTTCAGATTCAATATTTTTCCAAAAAAATTTGAAAATTATTTGAAAAAATTCGAAAAATGGCCAAAAAAATTCGAAAATTGCCAAAAAAGATTCGAAAATTCGAAAATTTGAAAATTAAATTCGAAATTCGAAAATTAATTTCAGGAAAAATTCGAAAATTCGAAAATTCATTTTGAAAAAAACACTTAAAAATTTAAATACTTTTTTTTGGAGGGTTTGCCATCGTTATATGGAACACGGTTTGAACATTGTTCAAACCATCAACTACATAAAATCTTAACGGAAACCAGTAAAATCAGTTGACATCGAGTGTCGGGGCAGGCCTGATACGCACATCTGCCCGATACGCACATTTGCCCGTTTTTTTCACTTGACACTTTTTTCAAGTGATTTTCAGATATGAGTGAAGTGAAAAAAGTTCACTAATCAGCGTCAGGGTTGGCAAAATCTCAGAAAAAAATAAAAATAAAATAAAAATAAAATGGAAAATGGAAGAAAAATAAAATAAAATAAAACGAAACGTGAACAAAATAAAAATAAAATACAATTTTTATACAATTTGTATACAATTTTACTAAAATGAATTTTACAAAAACTAATCCTGGTCACGAACGCAAGTAAAAAAATAAAAATAAAATGGAAAATCAAAGAATAAAATAAAAATACAATGGAAAATTGAAGAATAAAATAAAAATAAAATACAATTTTTATACAATTTGTATACAATTTTACTAAAATGAATTTTTATAAAACCAACCCTGATCAGCGTAGCGTTTTTCACTTCACTCATATCTGAAAATCACTTAAAAAAGTGTCAAGTGGAAAAAACAGGCAAATGTGCGTATCGGGCAGATGTGCGTATCAGTGCACCCCCTCGAGTGTCATCAGACTTCATTGAAATAAAATCGAGTTGACACCGAAACCAGTTGACAACCAGTGTAAATGGCGTCTATGTGGCAACTGCATAGAATTACCTATATTAAATGAGTCAAGCGACCCGTAAAAAACAACTTCCGCTTATCAGTGCCAATGCACAACAATTTAAATTTTGTGTTGTGTTTTTTGAGTTTGCTGCCCCACCAAAAACGAAGCAGACATACTATCTTTGGATGTAGTTTTATGCATGTACATAAATATACCGTATTTCCCCGAAATACCCTCCCCCCCCCTCGAACTACTCCCCTCAAAATGGGCACTATGAATTAATAACCCCCCTCGAATTACCCCCCTCGAATTACCCCCGTCCAAATTCTCACTCTGCAAAAATAACCCCCTGGGGGTATTTCAAGGAAAGACGGTATGCATTTCTGTGAGTGGTGGTGCCTTTTAGAATGATTGTCTTTTGCTGGGCTACCTAATCAACTCGCAGTAGTCAGTGTGGAGTGGAGTTGTTGAAAGTACTGAACTTTTTTCAAAGAAAACGTAAACGCAAAGTATTTTAGTTTTACTCACCCGTAAGTACAGAAAACGTAAAGTAAAGTTGTTTTACTTTTACGCTGCGTAATGGTGAGTAAACGTAAATACCAGTATTTTTACTCAGGGAAAACTTAAAGTAAAATTTATTTATGATTTTGTACCCAGGAAGATGTAAGAATGAGTAAAAGTGAAAGCGAGAGTTGTTGCTTTCCTACTCATCGCAACTTCTATCATTTCCGCTGCCATTTTGTAGCCGTTTTAATTCGTTTGAGTGGTTATTGCTTTTTACACCCAAATTTTTTTTCTTAATTACGTTTTCTGTACTCGCGTACTTTCAGAAAGTACACCAGTACGTGAGTACCGGTATTTTTCCGGGGAAAATCGTCAACGTATTTACGAAGTACTCGAGTGTAGGTATTTATCGAGTAAACGTACCGTAAATCCTCGAATAAGTCCCCCCCCTCGAATAACTCCCCCCCTCGAATAACTCCCCCCCTCGATTAACTCCCCCCTCAAAATATTCTGACGAAAAAATAACTCCCCCGGGGACTTATTCGAGGATTTACGGTAAATACGTTTTTTACAACTATGGTCTAGAGTGCGCTGTGCTTTTTCGCCACATCAATTTTATCCTTGTGGTTAATACAGTCACCATTTCAGAAAGATTAGGTAAATGAAACGACAGATCCAATCTTATCGAATTATTAATTAAAATTATTGGAAACCATGAACAAAAAAATACATTTCTCTCATATTTTCATAAAATAACAAAACTACCTATATCTTGAAACTTGCATTTTTCGTAGATTGGCCACAAATAGTTGTTTTTTACCTTCAGATCTGTCAGTTAGAACTTTCTAATTTCAGAACCTCGGTGAAAATGACACAGAACCTAAGCTTTTTCCATTGCAAAAATAGCATATCAATGTAAAAATACCGCAAATGGGGTGAAAACATGCATTAGCAAGGACAAATTCATTATTTACTTAGAGGAGTGTTTGGACATGTTTTTTGTGCTCGCAGTTTACTAATGGCAATGGTTCAATGTAGATAGGATACCGTGCAAATTGAGCTACCGTATTTCCTCGAAATACCCCCCCCCCAGATTGAGTGTAAAGGGAACGTACATGACAAATACTGCAGTTTGTGTTCTGCGTAGTGCAGAACACACGTTAAAACAATGTCGGAATCACGTTAGAACAGTGTACATACCATCTATCACTATTAGTCTACAGGAGTCTTTACATGTCAGTTATTGATGCATTTTTCTACCTCAGTGTACATCACAAACGACGATTTTGTACTAGGATTTGAAAAAAAATTTCTAGTGAAATAATAACCCCCCTTCGAAATACCCCCCCCCCTCTCGTTTTAAACCCCCCCCCCCTCTCGGGAGCACTATGAAACAATTACCCCCAGGGGGGTATTTCGAGGAAATACGGTATGCAAATGCTTTTTTAGCTCATTTGTCACAAAGTGCATGCATTCCAACATTGCATGCATACGCGGCGGACATAACACTTAGTATGAAAACCTACCATAACCCATCTGAATAACGACCCAAAAATTATACAGTTTTTCCATGATAATATTTCATTTTTACTATGGAATAATTTATTACGAAATTTTTCACAAAATTTTATTCATTGAATAATGGTAGGATTTTATACTAGGTCCACCAAGTATATAAATAGAACACTTTGTCCCCTCGTGGGAATAGATTACAGCGTTTTGTATTTGCAACTTGTTAGTATTAGTGAAGGCAGTTTTGAAGGTTGTTTTCACATTTGAGGCTATAAAAAGGATGAATAAAGGAAAAAAATTAAAGGAAAAAACAAACATACCTTTTTCGGCCTCTGATATTCAGTGAGGCATTGTGAATCAAATATAATACTGGCAGTAGTTTTACAGGAGCAATTTCTTATTGAATATCATCCACATTCACTGTATTGTTTCATCAAAAATTATTTGCCTGCAGTTCAATCAAAGTGAAATAATCAATAAAAATTTTGTCTAGATAATTGTAGAGGTAGGTAATTTTAAATAAATAAATACTGTGGCGGAATACTCTGCAGATTTCGAGATTGTTTTGTAAGTTTGTGGCTAAAAATCGTTAATTTTATGTGGAAAACATCAAATGTACAGATGTCAGCTTCACAATCACACACTTGTGCCAATTATTGGAATGTTATTCCAAATTTGTGATATTTTGTCATTGCAGCTGAATAAATGTGGTCAAAAGCATTTAGCTTGAAATTGTTTTGCCTTGGAAATGTACACAACAAATAGAAATGTTGGACATATGCAATAAAAATAAATACCCAGTTATGCATAACTGCTAGTATGTAAAAAGTAGATGAAATGTTACAAAATGACTGGATACAGCAAATCAAGGGAATGTGTTCTCCTTTGAATTAAGGCAACGATATCAAGAACAAACGATATCAAAGATAAAATAAAGAAACTCAATGGGGTTCTGTGTTTTTGATTAACACAGAAACAAAAAAACTCAATTTTTGTTCAAATACTTAAACCTTAAATGAATTTTTTTTATTGGAGAACACGGAAAAATACAACTCAAGTTTTTTTGCAAAAAAAAATCAAAACACAGGTATTCAATTTTGAAAAACTCAAAACACATAACGTGTTTTTTTAAACAAAACTTACCCATCGTTGACTGTGGCAAATAAAGGGAAGCAATCCAGACTAAATGTCTCCACTTGGTGCTTTGCATGCTTTGGCCATTTATTCACATTGACCTAATACACGGTGGTTCACCAAAAAAGTTCTTTATGAAAGTAGTAGATTCATTTTTAGTGGCATAAAATTACATATTATCTAGTGATTTCACATTACAATTTAATCTACCTCCTATAGTCTATCGAAAAAACAACAACAACAAAAACTGTGTCATCACAATGTGTGAATTTGTTTCCGATTTCTCATGAGACCTCAGGCCGTGTTTACAGGAAAAATAGTAGTGACAAAGATATATTTTGTAAAGTTTCATATTTCTAGAAAAAAGTTCCGTATTTGTAAGAAAAAACACATTTTCCTTGAAGTATGAAAGATCAAAAAATAACAATCGTCGTCACAAACAATAGTCCTTATCAGCCCAATCGCTGCAACAGTGTCTCAACGGCATATTATTTATATCTATCGGGTAGATAAATATACATAAACTACAAATCTAGTGCGCGACTTTTATCCGAGCCAGCTGCCCCACACTCGACTGTGCATACGCCCAGTTTGTGTGCCGCAGTGCAATGCATGCGAACAGTGGACATGCGGCGCAGCGCATGCACACGCGATAGACTGTTGCGTGCAACTTCGCTGGGACATGCTCTACATTGGCGCAGTGTACTGGGTGGATGGTGTGGCTGAATGGTCACGTGCATAGTTGGGTCCGTAGTGTTTTGGACATGGTATTTTAGGGGCGCATGCAGATTTGCTTGGCACATTTTCTATCACTTTGATATTTCATCGGATGACATTCCACTTTGCATGACACTTTACACTTGACTTAACACTTTAAAGGGATTCACACTGGCCCAAGCAAATTAACTTAATAACACAAGAAACCATGCAGCTGTGGGCAGTCCCTATCCCTGTACCGTATTTCTCTGTGTAAACCACCTGGGTATTACCGTATTTCCTCGAAATACCCCCCCCCCCTCTCGAGACCACTATGAAACAATCACCCCCCCTCGAAATACCTCCCCCAGATTGAGTGTAAAGAGAATGTACATGACTAATACTGCAGTTTGTGTTCTGCGTAGTGCAGAACACACGTTAAAACAATGTCAGAATCACGTTAGAACAGTGTTTATACCATCTACGTACTAATATTAGTCAACAGGAGTCTTTACATGTCAGTTATTGAAGCATTTTTCTACCCCAGCGCACATCACAAACAACGATTTTGTACTAGCATTTCAAAAAAGTACTTGCGAAATAATAACCCCCCCCCCCCCCACCCCCTTGGAATACCCCCCCCCCCCTCGTTTAACCCCCCCCCTCTTGGGAGCACTATGAAACAATCACCCCCTGGGGGGTATTTCAAGGAAATACGGTATGTATTTACATATTTGTATCTACATATTTTTTGGTCCCTAACATACAGTGAATTGAATAGAAAAATGTTCAAAAAATGAAAAATGTGAATCAAATGAGTGGTGCCAAGCACAATATTCAAATAGTTCAACTTGAGTGAACGTTGTTTGAAACTTTGCATACCACCCTGGGGGTGTTATAAAGCTGTGTAACACCTGCGCTTTGCGCATGGGGGTGGTTTACATGGTGAAATATGGTGATGTTTGAATTGTCTGTGGGCCAATTGTATCTATTTCATTTGTAAATAGATTTTCAAGTGATAGATTTTCAATAACTTAATGAAACGCATGTGTGATTTGGACGAACTCACATGTGACCAAATGAAACTGGACCGAAAATGCGCGGGCCAATGTGCGCATGTCTATATAATATTTAAATCTGCTTGGTGGACTATCCATATGAATGCGGTCAAAGTCAGGGCAGCTATACTAATGCTTTGGGTCAGTGTTTTTTTAAACGGTCCACTGACTGCGCACTGAACAATAAAGTCTACCATAACCCTTCTGAATAAAAAGCCCTATATTGTTTTCCTCTTCTCATAACATGACATCGATTTCACAATGTGCGACTTAAGTGCACCATATTTCACGTGGCTTTATTCATAAAAATACGGTAACACTCTTTGTATAGCGTGCTTTCCGACCAGTGTAGGTACTTGTTTTGAAAGCGGCTTTTTAGGCGAAATGTTCATTTCAAATCTAGTGCAAAAGAAAACCGCTGCCAGTAGTCGTCATACGCTTTTTTATACACATAAACAGACTAAATATTTTACTTTTGTATACAAGAACGCATCGCTTTTTTATCCTCTCAAAGATTTCCATATGAAAATTTCGTAATCTCACGAAAAAAGCATTTGAATTAACACAAGAAATCCGCAACAAAAAAAAACGGGACAAAAATAGCATAAATACATTTGAGTTTAAATAAACCAGTTTGCACCAATCCAATCAGTATGCTAATCAAGTTTGCATGACACAAAGACAGGCTTTTTATGGCCACCACAAAATACAAATGTGCAACAGTGTATATTTATCAGAGAAACTAGAAACACTGTGTCACTTTATGTTTTCTTACTGAATCTCACATAAAGCCTGCCTTCATGTAGGCATAAAATAGACATAAAATATAATATCCATATAGTGGAGGCCATATAATAAAGTCTGAGTGCTGTGGATGCATAACATTTGCATACCATGTGTATAAACTGTATACTTCCAATGCTGTGCCTGGAGTACCCACGAGAACTGTATGCGAGTACCTAGTGCTTGTAAATGGGTACACACACCAGAGCACAGAGGGTATTGAAAGGGTTTTTTTATGTGCTCACTACTGGTTTTCAAATGTTTGCTGAAATATCGAATTGTGTCATTGTGGAAAGCATTGTATAAATTACATTTTTTACTTTTGAGTGTATAACACGCACTTGTTGAAATGATGAGTGATTACACTCAGTATACCAGTGCTCTGGGGCAGAACTTCAGCAAGGACAAATAGTAAATACTTAATAATTGGGGCAATAGGAGCATGTTTAGTGTCATATAAAAATGGCATCAGATAAAAGCTGTGCATATAAAAATGGCATCAGATAAAAAAGTGTGTGTATTTATCAAATGATTAGGTGAACTGAGCCAGTACTCTTCAAATCTACATGTATTTGGGCAGAGCCAGAACTCAGCACAATTTCAGTCTGTACCAAGAGTGCTTATCAACTTTTTGAGCCTGGGCAACTTGGCTTTGATCTAACTCACAGCAAAAAATGGGGGTGTGATGCGTCGTGAAGCGGCCTCTGTGAAGACACTTCCACACGCTTCAACACGCTTCACGAGATTTTTGGTGAAATGTCTTCCACACACTTCACCTAGCTTCACGATGGACAAAACTACGTGAAGCGCACTTCCCGATGCTGACGCAGTGAAGACACTTCACAAACATTGTGCAGCATCGTTGACGCACGTCTGTGATGTGAAGTGTATTCACGTTCAACTTTGTGAAGCACCGAGAAGCGCCGACCAGCTTCGTGAAGCGTCGGGAAGTGTTGCCGTGAAGACTCTTCAAGACGCTTCACGACGCATCAACCCCCCCATTTTTTGCTGTGACTGGTGTGAACTGGGTGAGGCAGCTGGCATTCAAAGTGCAGAGTAGAATAGTGATTCTGGCACTTTTGCTATGAGACACATTTTTAGGTCATAGGAATGACTTCATTCAGTATTAAATGACTGAGAACAGGCCACAACTGAGGTGAAATGCACGCAACACTTTCTTAAATACCATGAGACGTGAGGCGACGCTGCAGAGATGCATATTGATCAGCATTTTGTTCAGTACCAAAATTTGATTAAAAACATGCAAATCTGATGTGGTGCAGTGCAACCAAAACATTAAATAGTGTATGCATATTGTAGCCCTAGCGGCAAGCACAGCAAAAACAGTGCTGGTGATCTGCCATGATCTGCGGTGAAGTGTCTTCACGCTAAAAACACTCGCATGCACTTCATGACACTTCACGAATTTCCAATTTTCTATTTCTGTAAACAATTTAGTAAATAAACAAATGCGTGAAGTGTCGGTGAAGTGCATTCCATCGGTGATCAGGTGTGATCAGGCTGTGAAGTGTGATCACAACGGGCACTTCAGACCACTTCAGTGCACTTCAGGGCACATTATTTGATGTGAAGGTCTGTGCAGCATTGGCATTGGCGCATTGCCAACTCTATCACTGCACTACTCTATGTATGTATGTATGTATGTATGTTTGTATGTATGTACACAAGTGGTAGACACAAACAAGCTGCATGTGCACTGGCGCCCCACCCCAGCTTAGCACATGCACAGTTGCATTGCAATACTTTCACACCACTGTCCACTGCTCTGCTCACATGCCCCGGCCCAGGGCACACTGCAGCAGTGCAGTACAATGAGCGCAGTGAAGTGTGCTGCTAAATATAGAATGGGCGCTATTTGTGGCATGTTTAAGGCGCTGTTTACAAGCACAGTTAGGGTTGTGTAGATGGGTGTTTTTGAGAAAATGTAATTGAGGCGTCTACTTCTGAAAGTCGACAAGTCCAAAATATGAAAATTTCTAGTTAGGCCCGGAAACGTCATCTGGGGCTACTCCCGCACATTTTTTTTCATTTTCCATAAAATGTTTGACCTCACATGCCCATATGGCAAAGTGCCAAATTTGACATTTTTTGGGATAAATGCAAAAATTTCAAAAAATGCAAAGTCGACAAGTCCACCTAGTTTAGTGCAAAAATTCAACAAGCCCATCCCTCCACTTCCTTTTTTATGGGAAAAAATAGCAAGAAATGTGATATGTTCACTATGGACAGCTACTTCTAAAAGTCGACAAGTGCATAAATTGCCCATAAGGCAGCCTCGGCCTCCCCGGGAACAAAAATGTTTGAAGTCGACAAGTCCAATTCCCTCCCAAAAACAGTTTTGCTCTGACCGAATGGAAATTTATGGACACCCAATTTTTCACATAAAGGTTGAGAGCAGGGGCTGAAAATTTGACACTTTATTGTCAACATATGGAATTTTATGGAAAGCATGAAAGAGCCAAATTGGACACGCACCACGGGCCTGGAATTGGGTCCGAAACTTAAAATGCGATTTACTCAAAATCACATTTTGTGGACTTGTCGACTTTTAGAAGTAGAGGCCTCAATTGAATGTAATCTCAGAAAATCTCCCGAAAGTAGGATTAAATCTCCCTGAAAAATGCAGAGAAGATATTAATGAATACAAAAGGAGATTTTTTATATTTTCTTATCATAAAATAAATATTATTAAATCTCCCAGGAAAAATTGGGAGAAAATATAAATGAATCTAATATATTTGAGTTTTTTTAATATAATATTTAAAATAATATATAAATCTTTAAAGACTTCTGGAACACTAATCACAATACACACTTCTCACTTTGCCTCTCCATGTTAGCCCCTTCGAATTGTGATTAGCATTCGAAAAATAACCCGTGATTTATATTTTCGAAAATCACAATAAATATAAATAACCCGTGATTTATATATATTTATATTTTTTCCAAATTCTGAGTGATATATTTATATATATTTTTTAAATCTGAAAAAAAATCACTGAGAAAATCACTCATACTTGATACATTGTGGTGCAATGATTGCGCTTTATGACTAAACATGCAATCTGTGCAAGTGAAATTTGCAGGGATTTTTGCCAGAAAATCTCTCTGTTCATGTGGAGCATTATTGGGTTAAAATTGTATTTGAAGCAGGTAAATATTGTTAGTCTACACATACTAGTTTTCACCCTGACTTTTTTGAAAACTGAAATGGCCAAAAATGGTGACATGTTTCCATCAAGTTTTCCACTACTGAATGCTATATACCATATTTCCTTGAAATACACCCTCCTTGAAATATCCCCTGTTGAGAAATACCCCCCTCAAAATGGGTACTATTAACTTATAAACCCCCCACCCCTGTCGCGAAATACCCCCTCAAAATGGGCACTATGAACTTATAACCCCCCCTCAAAATACCCCACCCCAATTTACTGAATAGAGAACATAATGCAGTTTGTGATCCGGGAAATGCAGAACACAAGTTCAAAACAATGACTGTGTAATGTTAGAACTGGTTATATACTGTCTACATACATATATAAGTCCATAGAGTGTTATAAATTGTGGTTTTTGTTGCATTTTTCAATGTTTGTGTACATTTCAAACAACAATTTAGTAATGGGATTTGAAAAATTTCTGGCAAAATGATAACCCCCCCCCCCTTGCAATACCCCCCTCGTTTGACCCCCCTCAAAATTTCCACTCTGAAAAAATAAACCCCCTAGGTTGTAATTCAAGGAAATACAGTATGTTCAGTTTTCACAAATGGCATGAATTTTGGTGGGGTGGTGTTGGCAAATCACTAGTTTGGTCACAACTCAAACTCAAATGATGGCAAATGGTGACATCACTATCAATTAGTTTTCATTTTGTATGTGACAAAAATGTAAACTGTTTTAGTAACTTTTTGTTTATGTCATCCTGCTATGAATTCTATGGTTATGTTTTAGGTATAAAGCATCTCTCGTATCTTTTAACATACTTTCCTGAAATAAAACATGACTTTAAATCAAAAAATACCAATTTCATGTGATCAAAATTTTTTTACAGTGATTGCAAGCTCAGTTTACCATTTTTGAAAACTGATGATGCTTGGTGACATGCAACAATGTCGGCTGTTGTCAAATATTGGAAACAACTGTGGAAAACTGTCACCATGGTGTCACCAGAGCCACTAGTGTCATCACAATGTTGCCAAAACATAGCCATGTGCCCAAAAATGAGTTTTCACAGCACATCACCAATGAAAAAGTGCTGAGCATGAGCAAAAATTTAGTCAAATGTCCATTGCCACAACCAGGCCCTATAGGTTGAGAGGTAAATATTTGCAGTGCAAAATATTTTTGAAGTTTTCATTGAGGTTGAACTGAAGGTTGAATTTTTCTGTGATATTTGCCTGATTTTTTCACTTGTAAAATACTGTAAAAAAAGAATACTGCTTGTGGAATGATAATAAATATACTGTGGTACCTTAGAGTACATTTTTTGTGCTTGCAAATGGTAAATAAAGCCCAGAATATTGCTTGAAATTGAAATAAAGCTCAAGTGATTTTTTGAGATTTTTTTTGAGCTTTGAGTTATTTTTTCAGTAATTTAATTATATTTTCTGGAGACCTAGAGTGATTTATATATATTTATATTTTTTCCAATCTTGGAGTGATATATTTATATATATTTTCCAAAAAGTCGGTGATTTTTTTGAATGCTATGTGATTTCTCACTACATATTTTTCACTCCTTTTGAACTCCGTTTTACCTACAATTGTTTTATCAAAACTAAATAGGTATGTTAATTATTCAATCATTGATGTGAATATGCTGGACGCACAAAAATCACCTATCCTCAGGTGTGCTTCCTTTTTTTGTATTTCATGGATTCACGGTAAATTTTTTTCACGCTGTTAACATTTTATAGACTATCGTGCACGAGGAGTTAACGAGTGCATTATTTAAATAAAAATGACACGACATTAGAGAAGCAACGATGGTAAAAAAACACAGAAATTGAACACAGAAACTAATGTTTTTGTTTTACACAGAAACACGGAAACTCTATATTTTTGAAAAACTCAAAACTCAAATGAGTTTTTTATTGGAGAACGCGGAAACACAGAAAAGTTTTTTGAGTTTTTTCATTGAATTCAAAGAATTGAATTGTGTTTAATTGAACAAAGTAAAGAATGTGCACAAGTACATAAACAACAGATACAAAGGGTCCAAATTAATAACAAGTAACTTAATACAATTGGCATCCATGACACCTAGTCAATCTGACAATGATTGGAATTGTGAGTGTCACTGACTGATTGACAAAGACACCTGCACCCGCCAGCTCACTCCATAGAACCACGGGCTTAACCCCAAATTACTACCTGGTCACTCATAAGGTACTACCGTATTTCCTCGAAATACCGCCCCCTCAAAATGGACACTATAAACTTATAACCCCCCCCCCTCGAAATACCCCCCCCCCCCCAAATTTAGTGTATGGAGTAGTGATGGAAAAAGCGCCAGGCTTTTGGCGCCAAGCGCCAAAAGCGCCATGGCGCTTTTCAGACCCCGGCGCCAAGCGCCAATGGCGCCAGAGCAAAATGGCGCCAAGCGCCAAAAGCGCCATGGCGCTTTTTTGAACCTCAGCGCCAAGCGCCAATGGCGCCAGAGGGTAATGGCGCCAAGCGCCAATAGCGCCAGCGCCAGAAAATTTTTCTGCAATTTGATGGTAGAAACGAGTGCATAACTGTGGGTGATGTACCGCTGAAGTTGTAGTATTCCATTGAACTTTTGCCAGTACAAACAACCACTACAATGTGTATTAATTGTTTAAATACCCAGAGACATAATTTTCAGTCAAACACCATGACTGTGAAGCTTTCAATGGGGAGTTCTCTGTTTCTCGCCCAGCTAAAGGGTGGAGTGATTTAAGGGACACATATACCGTATTTGCTTGAACAGTTCCCCCCTTGATTAATTCCACCTCGAATAGTTCCCCCCTCAAAAAATGTCTGACGATATAATAATCCCCCAGGGGGATTATTCAAGTATATACGGTAGCCAAAAACAGTTGAAAGTGGTCATAATTCACATGAACAATAATGATTTTGAAGTCTGAAAAATCATGACAGTGACTGAGTGATGTGAAAATCACGGGAACGTTTCCCGAAAAAGTATGAAAATCAGCATTTTTTGTGTAAATCGAAAAAAAAATAATGTAAATGTGAAAAATTTTAAAAAATCGCTCCTGATAGATAATAGCTGGTCGATTTTGGGACTGGGGGGTGGGGGCTCGAGGGATAGTAGCCTAAAATTTTGCCTCAGGATAGATAGATAGATAGAGTATTTGGGGGTAACACCCCGCTCCCTCCCAACCTCCACTATACTGAACCCCTGATTTAGACTGCTAGAAGCAATTGGAAGCAAAGCATAAAGTGCCATTTTCTTAAAATAAACTTTTTGGAGTTATCAACTTTTATAAGTTCAAGCTTAAAATGAAAAAGGTGGGTACAACACAAGGATGTTTTTTGAGCGAACAAAACATTGTTCCACATTCAAATATGAGGACGTCTAAAGTAAAAGTAAACACATTTTAACGCGATGCGTTTATTCGATGTAAAATCTACCCTAATATTAATCAATATTTATTAAGTTTTCATCAAAATTGATCAACTGTAGTGTCAATTTCAGTGTATATTTTTGATTATCATGGTTGGCGCTTTTTTGGCGCCTTTTTTAATGCTGGCGCCAGGCGCCAATAGCGCCACCAGAAAATGGCGCCAAGCGCCAAAAGCGCCATGGCGCTTTCTCGGACCTCAGCGCCAAGCGCCAATGGCGCCAGAGCGTTTTAGCGCCAAGCGCCAAAAGCGCCATGGCGCTTTTTGCTTTGGCGCTAGCGCCAGGCGCCAGCGCCATGGCGCTTTTCCATCACTAGTATGGAGAACGTAAATGACAAAGGCTGCGGTTTGTCATCGGGGTAATGCAAAACACACGTTAAAAACGATGATTCTGTTATGTGAGAACAGTGATTACCGTATTACCTCGAATTATCCCCCCCCTTGAATTAACCCCCTCCCCCTCGAAATACCTCTCCCTAAATTTCGGCTGAGGAAATAATAAACCCCCCCCTCGAAATACCCCCCCCCCCCCCCTAAAATTGAGTGTCACGTGAATGTACATGACAAATACCGCAGTTTGTGATCTGTACTATGCAGAACACACTGATGATTAAGTTACGTTATGGAAGGGTTTTTGTGTATATACAGTAATATATGCCTATAAACACATATAAATCTATGTGATTGTTTAGATTTTTCTACGTCTGCGTATGGGGAATTTCCGAAAATTTCTGGCGAAATAATAGACCCCCCTCGAATAACCCCCCCCCCCCTCGAATTATCCCCCCCTCAAATTTTGCTGGCGAAATAATAAACCCCCTGGGGGTATTTCGAGGTAATACGGTATACGTCTACACACTTATACAAGTCTTTAGAGTCTTATAAATGGCGATTTTTGTTGCATTTTCGACGTCTGCGTATGTTTCAGATGACAATCTAGTACTTGGTTTCCAAAAAATTTCTGGCGAAATAATAACCCCCCCTCGAAATACCCCCCCCCCCCCCCTCGTTTAACCCCCCTCAAAATTCTCACTATGAAAAAATAACCCCCCCCCCCCGGGGGTATTTCGAGGAAATACGGTATTTACAACTCTAATCAGTCAAAAGCCAAATTAGTCAAGTGAAACCAGTATAGTAAAATGTCATCAAAAATGTCGTATGCCCAGTTAAAAAAGTTTATTTAACATTTCACATGACAGTTTACATTTTGTAGCACACCTTTCAGGGCCCTGAACATGCATAAACAAATTTCTGATGAGAAAACCACTGTTTTTGCATTGAAACACTGTATTTGGGTAAAAACTTGCATTTTATAAAAAACTCGAATTTTCACTAAAAACATAGAAATAAAAACAGAGTTACTCAAGTTTTTTTTTGTGAAAAACTCAAAATACAGGTATTCATTTTTGAAAAACTCAAAACACTGAACTTGTTTTTTTCTGGAGAACTTACCCATCGTTGTAGAGAACACGACAGCAGAACAGACACACGTGTTTTCTCTCAGTTGCATTGACATATAAAATAGATAAAATAATGTATTAGCGCAAAAACGATTACTTAATGGGAAAATGATACTTGAATCGGATTGTGTACTGAAAAAATATCTCACAAAATGTAGGCTAAAATGCAAAAATGTGAGAAAAAATGCACTAAAAAGTATAAAAAACTGGGACAAAACACATGATAAAATTGTAAATGGCTTTGATCCAGCTGTACGAAACTGGAACTGGCTGGAGCAATGGCACTTTAAAATGCATATGATTTCCGCAAACGCACATGAGCTATGCGAGTTATAGAGAAAATTGCATTCGGTCATGCTTCAAAGAAATTCTCATTTTTATTGCATGTATACACTCTTTTGTGTATTGCATTTTTACTTAATATACAGGCTATTTACACAGGTCCCGGCCGGGGACCGGGACCCGGCAAAAAATAATTTTTTTTCAAAAGTGAATAATTGGCGTGTATGGGTTGTTTGCATGTTAGTTAGGTGAATTATCACCGAATTAGCATGCACAAAACTGTTTTGAGACGGTTACACGCGCTGATGCATTTTCTTTGGGGGAGTGTATAAATTTTTTTTGGATTTGCCTGAATTTTGGCATGTGAGTACTCCTTCGTTTAGTGAGTAC
>OZ038453.1:27638345-27679192 GCA_964036195.1 Sphaerolaimus hirsutus | reverse complement strand
GACACAAACAAGCTGCATGTGCACTGGCGCCCCAGCCCGGCTTAGCACATGCACAGTTGCATTGCAATACTTTCACACCACTGTCCACTGCTCTGCTCACATGCCCCGGCCCAGGGCACACTGCAGCAGTGCAGTACAATGAGCGCAGTGAAGTGTGCTGCTAAATATAGAATGGGCGCTATTTGTGGCATGTTTAAGGCGCTGGTTTCAGCCACAGTTAGGGTTGTGAAATGTTTTTTTTTTTTGAGAAAATGTAATTGAGGCGTCTACTTCTAAAAGTCGACAAGTCCAAAATGTGAAAATTTCGAGTTAGGCCCGGAAACGTCATCTGGGGCAACGTCATCAGCCTCGGCTAGGGTGTCAAAAAATGTTTGACGGAAAACGGAAACGGAAAAAAAATTTCAGCGGCCGGAAAACGTAAAAATGGGCCTGAAAAACGGAAACAGAAAGATGAAATTTGCACGGAAACGGAAAAAAATGATGAAATTTTGCTGGAAAACTGAAAAATTGCTGAAATTTTGTCAGAAGTAGAGAAAATTTGCCTAATTTAAGAAAAACCTGCATGCAGGTTTGCCAGTTTGGGTCTCACTGTGGTAGCTTATTATCAACTATTGATTCTGCCACTTATAACTTATGTCCCTTAAGCAACAACACAATATCATGTCAAAGAATAAAACATCAGCAATATCCAGCATTGAGCAAAATGATAACTGCAAAATCACACAAAACTGAAATTAGCAAACTGCAAATTTCACAAAGTGAAAAGAATAATTGATTTGAGGCGGCAACTGATGTAGCAATAATATTTTATCAGCAGTTTCTGCCTTCAAATTGCTACCGCGTTCATTGTAAAGACTGCCAGCAATGCTGAACATTTGTTCACTTGGAATTAGGTTGAAAAAAAACGTTTTTTATTTGACTCAATGTTTTTTAAAAAAACAACGTTTTTTTAAAATAAAAAACGTTTTTTTAAAAGATATGACCTTGTGTCAACATATATAGGTATATCAGACAGTGGCAATACTCTGTGATGTTATATATGACCATATAATGTCTGTGGAGCCATGGGACAGCATTATGAGTGGTGATTTGTGTCAAAAATATCCATTTTTCGTCAACATATTGTTTGTATATTGCCTTATAGTCGAATGTTCGTGACTTCACGTAAAGTTTGGCACGGAATAGTGATCAAACAAGGTTATAAAAGGAGGTTGTTACTTTGGGGGTGAAGTTACACACTAGTGTGGAGGTACATGGAAGCACAGTACCTCAATATTATATACTACAGCAACATATGACGGCTTATTAACCTATGGTAGCACATTGAAATGGATACTTTGATACTAAAAATGCCACAAAACCAATGAAAACAACCACCAATGTCAATTTGTGCGTGAAATTGCGCGCTAAAAATTTTTGCAAAATACCTAGTGCTTAGTACTGAAAATTTCGGCCGATGTTTTTTTTAAAAAAACAACATTTTGGACGTCATGTTTAAAAAAAATAAAAATTCAAATAAAAAACGTTTAAAAAAACATCTGCCAATCCTACTTGGCAGTGATGTTGCAGGGGGAGACAAAAACTTTTTCGCCAGTTTTGCCAAAACTGGAAAACTTGCCTGATTCCAGTAGTCAAGCATATCTGAGAATTTTACTGCAGTTGCCAGGTGCCCGTCTAGCAGATATTCAGGCACGTCCTGTAATATATCAGAAGCGACACAAAACAGCTAAACTGCGAAATATGATAGGCAAAGGTGTTTTGTGAAGTGAAACAAAACATACACTGGAAGAAATAGCTAAAACACATTGTTGGCAAATACTGGGGGGAAAACAGAAAATTTAGCTGGAAAATGGGAAAAAGGCGGAAAAGCTGAAAATTTCGCCGGAAAACGGAAAATAAGCCGGAAAAACGGAAACGGAAAAAAGTGGCCGGTAACGGAACGGAAAACGGAAAAAAATTTCAGTAACTGGAAAACGGAACGGAAAACGGAAAAAAATTGGAAATAAAAAAACGGAAAACGGAATTAAATCTCCCTGAAAAATGCAGCGAAGATATTAATGAGTACAAAAGGAGATTTTTTATATTTTCTTATCATAAAATAAATATTATTAAATCTCCCAGGAAAAATTGGAAGAAAATATAAATGAATCTAATATATTTTAGTTTTTATTATTTTAATATTGAAATTAATATATAAATCTTTAAAGACTTCTGGAACACTAATCACAATACACACTTCTCACTTTGCCTCTCCATGTTAGCCCCTTCGAATTGTGATTTCTCACTACATATTTTTCACTCCTTTTGAACTCCGTTTTACCTACAATTGTTTTATCAAAACTAAATAAGTATAGTCCAGTTACTTTACACCCTGCACGCGTGGTTCCCGTTGGAAGCGTGCCAACTACTATTTTACCCATGTGATTTTCATAAAAAGTTGAAAAAGGCCATCTCTGTTATAGCGCTATATGTTCACTCATTCACAAAAATGATTTTTTTCCTCTTTTTTTACACAAAAATCGCTTGCTTTAGCATCATTGGCACGCTTCCAACGTGAGACATAAATGAGTGCAAGGGCAGAGTATCATGTCCGCCGAGTATATGTTAATTATTCAATCATTGATGTGAACACGCTGGACGCACAAAAATCACGGCATTAGAGAAGCAACGATGGAAAAAACACAGAAATTGAACACAGAAACTCATTGAGTTTCTGTGTTTTTGTTTTACACAGAAACACGGAAACTCAATAATTTTGAAAAACTCAAAACTCAAATGAGTTTTTTATTGGAGAACGCGGAAACACAGAAAAGAGTTTTTTCATTGGATTCAAGGAATTGAACTGTGTTTAATTGAACAAAGTAAAGAATGTGCACAAGTACATAAACAACAGATACAAAGGGTCCAAATTAATAACAAGTAACAAAATACAATTGGCATCCATGACTAGCATTCAAAAAAATCACTTATTTTTTGGAAAATATATATAAATATATTACTCCAAGTTTGGAAAAAATATAAATATATATAAATCACTCTAGGTCTTCAGAAAATATAATTAAATTACTGAAAAAATAACTCTAGGCTCAAAAAAAATCTCAAAACATCACTCATGCTTTTTTTCAATTCCAGTTGATATTATGGGTTTTATTTACTATTTGCAAGCACAAAAAATGTACTCTAATATCCCCCAATCCATTAATTATGATTTCACAAGCACTATTCATTCAATACAATAGGTACGCTGAGCGAGTTTAATGCAAAATCACCCCCTTAGTTTTTTACTCACCCCCTGAGTATAGAAATGGAAAGTAAAATTTTTTACTTTTACTTGTGGGTAAACATCAGAAAAATACTTTTTCCCCAGAAAATGTAAAAGTGAGTATTTATTCAGGAATTTTGCCATAATTTTCACTCAAAATAACTAATTGTCATACCTTTCATACCATATTAACCTTCAAAAACACTAGTTCATGGGTTATGTGCCTTTTTTCAGCTATTTTCGGCAATTTTTTTCCTATTTTTCACTTTTTCTCCCTTTTTCCCATCTATGCCTTGAAAAAGCCAATAACATGGCCTATCTGAAATACGTTTTCTGTACTCAATTACTTTCAAAAAGTATATGTAAAGGCCAGTACGGGTACTTTTTTAAAGTATAGATTCATGTATTTAGTGAGTACTTGAGTATATGTACTTTTTGAGTAAACATATATACATTTTAACAACTATGGTGTCAAGACCAGGCACATTTACAACAACTGCCGAGGGGTCTCAAATAGAGGGATTGGCAGGGGTTAACCCCTATCTGGAGTCATTTTTGCAAAATTTTACCCAAATTTTTGTCCAAAATCACTAATTTTCATACCCCTTTATAGATTTTCACTTTCAAAATCACTAGTTCATGTTTTTGCCTATTTTCAGCAATTTTTTGTACTATGTGTGCTTACATACCTATTTTTTGTGTAGTCATAAAGCACAATATATCTAGTATGAGTGATTTTCTCAGTGATTTTTTTTCAAATTTCAAAAATATATATATATATTCAATTTCACATGACAGTTTGAACATATAAAACATTTATTCAACATATAAACATTTTTTCAAACATTCAAATATATCACTCAGAATTTGAAAAAAATATAAATATATATAAATCACAGGTTATTTATATTTATTGTGATTTTTGAAAATATAAATCACGGGTTATTTTTTGAATGCTATCCATGACACCTAGTCAATCTGACAATGATTGGCATTGTGAGTGTCACTGACTGATTGACAAAGACACCTGGGGCCAGTTCCGCAAGTGGAAAAGTTAAGAGTTAAAATTTAAGAGTTGAGTAAAATGACAAATGACAAGTTATGAGTAAAGTTGCGAGTTAAGAGTTGAGTAAAACGACAAATGATTTTACTCAACTCTCAACTTTTAACTTTACTCTTAACTTGTCATTTGTCATTTTACTCAACTCTTCAGTTTTAACTCTTAACTTTTCCACTTGCGGAACCGGCACCTGCACCTGCCAGCTCACTCCATAGAACCACGGGCTTAACCCCAAATTACTACCCGGTCACTCATAAGGTACTATTTACAACTGTAATGAGTCAAAAGCCAAATTAGTCAGGTGAAACCAGTATAGTAAAATGTCATCAAAAATGTCGTATGCCCAGTGAAAAAAGTTTATTTAACATTTCACATGACAGTTTACATTTTGTAGCACACCTTTCAGGGCCCTGAACATGCATAAACAAATTTTTGATGAGAAAACCACTGTTTTTGCATTGAAACACTGTATTTGGGTAAAAACTTGCATTTTATAAAAAACTTGACTTTTCACTAAAAACATAGAAATAAAAACAGAGTTACTCAAGTTTTTTTTGTGAAAACCTCAAAATACAGGTATTCATTTTTGAAAAACTCAAAACACAGAAAGTGTTTTTTTCTGGAGAACTTACCCATCGTTGTAGAGAACACGACAGTAGAACAGACATACGTGTTCAAATGAATACCGATTGGAAAAATGGTGAAAAAATATAAGGGCAGCCACCAATAGAATGGCGGGTAAAAACGTTCCTGAACAAATAAAACGGCGCTTTTCGATTTGAAGAAAAAACGGTAACTGTTGCACAAATCAACCACCTGCTTTCTCTCAGTTGCATTGACATATAAAATAGATAAAAAAATGTCTTAGCGCAAAAACGATTACTTAATGGGAAAATGATACTTGAATCGGATTGTGTACTGGAAAAATATCTCACAAAATGTAGGCTAAAATGCAAAAATGTGAGAAAAATGCACTAAAAATATAAAAAAACTGGGACAAAACACATGATAATATTGTAAATGGCTTTGATCCAGCTGAACGAAACTGGAACTGGCTGGAGCAATGGCACTTTAAAATGCATATGATTTCCGCAAACGCACATGAGCTATGCGAGTTATAGAGAAAATTGCTTTTGGTCATGCTTCAAAGAAATTCTCATTTTTATTGCATGTATACACTCTTTTGTGTATTGCATTTTTACTTAATATACAGGCTATTTACACAGGTGGCAAAAAATATTTTTTTTCAAAAGTGAATAATTGGCGTGTATGGGTTGTTTGCATGTTAATTAGGTGAATTATCACCAAATTAGCATGCACAAAATTTTTGCGAGACAGTTACATGCGCTGATGCAAATTTTTTTTGGGGGGTGTATAATTTTTTTCAATTTGTCTCAAATTTGGCATGTGTTTAGTGAGTATGCATGCCAAATTTCAGCTCAGCGCGGTTACCGGTTGCTATTTTATTTATACTTTTTTTGATTACTGTATTTTTGTATAGTGATAGAAATCCTGCCGGGGACCGGTCCCCGGCAATGTCAAAATGGCCCCGACTGGGGTCAAATGTCCCCGGTGAGAAATTTTTTTTCAGTAAACAAATAATTTCGGACTAAAAATTCGCCCCCTGTCGGGGACGAACATCCCCGGTCGGGGCCCAAAATTCTTTGTTTACTGAAAAAAATTTTTCACCGGGGACATTTGACCCCGGTCAGGGCCATTTTGACGTTGCCGGGGACCGGTCCCTGGCAGGATTTTGATCACTATACAAAAATACAGTGATAAAAAAAATTGAAGTATAAATAAAATAACAACCGGTAACTGTGCTGAGCTGAAATTTGGCATGCGTACTCACTAAATGAAGGAGTACTCACATGCCAAAACTCAGGCGAATCCAAAAACTATTTATACACTCCCCCAAAGAGAATGCATCAGCGTGTGTAACCATCTCAAAACAATTTTGTGCATGCTAATTTGGTGATAATTCACCTAATTATCATGCAAGCAACCCATACATGCCAATTATTCACTTTTGAAAAAAATTATTTTTTGCCGGGTCCCGGTCCCCGGCCAGGACCTGTGTAAATAGCCTACAAATTGTATAAAAATTGTATAAAAATGTATTTATTTTATTTTTTTCTTGTTTCATTTTATTTTATTTTATTTTTTTCCAAAATAATAATAAAATAATAAAATGGACCATTTTACAAAAATTTTACAAAATTTTTACAGAAATTTTACAAAAAATCAGAATCTTGCATGCAAGGTCAGAAAAATGTGATAATTAGACCTAAACATGAAAAACTTGTGACAAATTTTTCCATTACTTTGCAAAAGTTGCATGCAGTAGGTATTGTTAGCTAGTTGCAAGTGTTACATTACAATTATCGATAAGAATGGTTTGCATTTTCAGTAGAAGGATTACTGGAGTGTGCTTGATGCATTTGTAAAACATCATGCAAAGTGTCAATTGTCATGACAAATGTAGTAAAGAGTCAATTGGCATCTCAAATGTCAAGCAAAGTATAATTGTCATGACAAATGCCGTGCAGAGTGTAAATTGTGTATCTGAATCTTATGTTTTGGTATCCAAACCTTATATTTTGGTATCCAAATCTTATGTTTTTGTATCCAAATGTTCATTTGTTCAACAACAGCAGGCGGCCATTTCCCAGTTACAGCAGGCCCAAAGCTCACAATCAAGCAGCCAAACTAGCCCGCCAGATGTGAAACCGATTGTCACAGCCAGTGCAAACACAGACTACTGGAAATTAGAAACAGAGGACTGACTGGCCATGCTATGGCGCGATTCACTGTTAGACCAAATTGTTCAGTACATCGAATTATTTGTTGTAACACCCACATATCACATGCAATCGCTGTCCCAAGCCGTGCTGCTAACTACAGCCCACAACAAAATGGGTGCAGGCCATGTGGCGGGTGCCGTGAAGAAACAACAACAATTCGATGGCGAATCAAATGCCACGACCAGCCCCTTCAAATGGTGGCTACATGGAATCGCACAACAGGCGATAGGGGTCCCGGAGGCACACCAACAGATGTTCTGGACCCTGGTTTTTGGGCACTGCCTAGTAGGTGAAGCACAAAAGCGGTACCAAGCAGTGCAAATGTGCAAGATTTGGTTACAAAAACAACAAGATTTGGATACAAAAGATATGATTTGGATACAATTTGCTTTACAGTTTCCACTTTAATTTATACTTGTCATGACAATTGACACTTTACTTAACATTTTCATGAAAATTGACACTTTCCATTCCATTTCATATGACATTTTGACACTTTACATGGCTTGGGACTGCCCCAGCTCCGCAAATGAACAGGTTGAACAATAAACAACAGAAATTTTTTTTACAAAAAATATGAATTTTTATACAATTTTTACAAAAATATGAATTTGTATACAATTTTACAAAATTTTTACAAAAATTCAAATTTTTATACAATTTTTTTTTTATTTTGAAATTTTCCATTTTCTTTTATTTTATTTTATTCTTCAATTTTCCGTTTTATTTTAATTTTATTTTTATTCTTTTCTGAGATTTTGCCAACCCTGGTTGAGGGGGTCAAATAACCACTTTATAACACAAAATAAAGTTTAAAAAATCATGTTTTCCATTTTGCAGGGCATTTCCATTACTTTTGACACTTTGCGGGACACTTGACATTTTACAGGACTTTTTACAGGGTCCGGGAGTGGCACCTGTGATCTTTCCTCCCGTCTCCAAAGCCAGTGATCGAAAGAATTTCCCACCCCACGTGCACTCAAAGGTAGTCGGTTCTTTATTGCATCGGCACTTTGACGCGATCACAGTGTTCAATGTAAAAATACTGGAATGGGATAAAAAGTGCCAATTTCGCAAGTGGAAAAGTGAAAAACACTTTTTTTAAAGTGAGAAGTGAAATGAGAATAGAGGTTGGAATTAGGGAAAACTTATCACTTCTCATTTCAGTACTCTCTTCTCATTTTACTTCGCAATTTTGAAATTGATTTTTACTTCTCCACATGTGGAAATTAGCATTTTAAAGTCACGTAACATTTATGTTTGTTTACATTTGTTATGAATTTTATTTACCGTGTTTCCTCAAAATACCCCCCTCAAAATGGACACTATGAATTTATAAACAACTCCCTCGAAATCCCCCCCCCCCAATTTGGTGTAGAGATAACGTAAATGACAAAATCTGCGGTTTGTGGTACGGGCTAGTGATGGAAAAGCGCCATGGCGCTGGCGCCTGGCGCTAGCGCCAAAGCAAAAAGCGCCATGGCGCTTTTGGCGCTTGGCGCTAAAACGCTCTGGCGCCATTGGCGCTTGGCGCCGGTATCTGAGAAAGCGCCATGGCGCTTTTGGCGCTTGGCGCCATTTTCTGGTGGCGCTATTGGCGCCTGGCGCCAGCATTTTAAATGGCGCCAAAAAAGCGCCAACCGTGATTTTAAAAATTGTTTTGAGTGAGTGAAATCGACAATCCAGTTGATAAATTTTTAGAGCATCTGAATTAATATTGGTATATATGAGGGTGTTATGGGACATTACCATTAATTAAATATTAATCAGGTAATATTTGGGGAGAAATGTATATACCTACACAGAATAAAAGCAGAGGTGTTAAAATGTGTTTACTTTTTACTCTAGAGGTCCTCATATTTGTATTTGGACTGTAGTAATGTACTGGTATTTTAAGAATATTCATTTTAATGGTATTTTATTTTAATTGATTCATTTTATGTCTTCTAATCACGCCAAATAGTTTCCTTTCTCGAATAGTTCCCCCCTAAAGAAGATGAACGAAATAAAAATTTCTCGGGGCGGTTATTACAAACATGGGCAAACAGGGCAATTAGCAAATAAAATATTTGCTCTGGATATATGTATTTTTTGAGTACATGTAAATACATTTTAACAATAAATTGCTCTGTATAGCAAAGGAAAAATGCTATAAAATCTCAAATAAGTTCTCTCCCTAGAATAACTCCAACTGTTAGCCAAATAAGAATAAAATAAATGTCCCTTGAATAACTGTGACTTTTAGCTGTGTGAGGAACAAAGAACTCCCCATTGAAAGCTCCCCAGTCACAATGGTTGGCTGAAAAATATGTCCCAAGGTGATTTTAACAATGTATGAAACATTATAGTTGTTGATTAAACTTTAATGGCAAAAGGAAAATCGACTACTATGACATCAGTGGTACATCACAGTTATGAATTCATTATTCTGCAAACAAATTGCAGCAATAATTTTTGGCGCTGGCGCTATTGGCGCTTGGCGCCATTGCCCTCTGGCGCCATTGGCGCTTGGCGCTGAGGTCCAGAAAAGCGCCATGGCGCTTTTGGCGCTTGGCGCTATTTTGCTCTGGCGCCATTGGCGCTTGGCGCTGGGGTTCAGAAAAGCGCCATGGCGCTTTTGGCGCTTGGCGCCAAAAGTCTGGCGCTTTTTCCATCACTAGTCCGGGCAACGCAGAACACACGTTAAAGACAATGACTGCGTTATGTTAGAACAGGGTTTATACCGCCATATACTACAGAGTCTAATACATGACGTTTTTTGTTGCATTTTTTGACATCTCTGTGTGTACCTTTCAAACAACAATTTACCACCGGGATCACAAATTTTTTTGGCGAGATAATAAACCCCCGAGATAATTTTTGTTTAACCTCCCCTCGAAATTTTCACTCATAAAAACTCACTCACTGGTTCTGCTGCGTGCCCAGCGGATGGGCGAGCAGGTACCAATTGTGCTGACCTTGGTAAATATATGGTCAAAGAAGAACAGAGATGTGATTATTTCAGTATTTCGTGTCAGAGTTGTGAAAGTGTATTTACACTTACCCGCAATACCCGGGTAAATGGGTATTTATATTTACACTTACACTTTCATAAAATACCCATATAATTTTTACACTTTCCTGAGCAAAATACATGGGTACAGAAGGTGTATTTTTTCTTTCAGATGGCCATTTTATGCTTTTGAATAAAGCATAAAATAGGGTCATGTACAAAAAATAACTGCACAGTGCACACATGCAGTTTTTCATTGAATGTAGAAAATATGGCAAATGTACAAACTAGCCTTTGATCTCCAACCTTTGATCAGTACTCATGGTATTCTACAGTTTCATCATACTTTTGTGAAAAGGACAAGATCAATGGAAATTCACCAGCTGGACACAAAGTCAACTGGCTTTTGCATTGACATTTGCTGCATGTCCATTCTTGCATTTAAACAGTGTGTATCGCATTGCTTAATCAGAATAACATGAACAATGAAAAAGTGCCATTTTTAGGGAGCTACCACTATAGTTTTTCTTACAGTATGAAATGTTTCATAAAAGGCAGTAAAATGTGAAATAATGCATGAAAATGACAAATAATGTCAGATATTTTACGTTTTTACTAATTTTACTAGTTTCCATTTTTTACCACAAAATGCGCCACTCGTCGAATCGCTGCGGCGGAGAATTGTAGTTTCCGGTCCCTTTGCGCTAAATGTGTGCGTAATTTAAAAAATGGTTGTTTTTATGGTACGGGGATTTTACACACAATTCAGGAACAGCACCAGTACCCCTTGGGGTCCTGGCAAGCTCCCGAGGACGGACACGGCAACTTACCAATCCCTTTTGTAATTGCAGCTGGCGTTTTATTTCAATTAGTCGTTAATTAAATGTCATTAATCAATTAAATTAAAATTAAAAAGCAGTTAGTTGCTTCAGGGGGACCAAGTTGATTTTCATGGGAACTTTATTCAGCAATAATCAGAGTCAAATCACAATAGCACAAGTAAGTCGTAAACCTCTAGAGGGTACAAAAAATGCAAAATCAGCGCATTTTATAATCACCAAAATTCTACCATATCATAACTGAGTACTAGTTTCAACAAAATGACAGTAATTAAAAATTATTAGGCAAAAATTTGATCACTGGAAAATGAACAGTATAAAATATAAGGCACAAAAAAATTAGGTAATAGCCGGAGAAATGACAGAATACAATCCAAAATAAAATAAACAAATGAATGAAATGTAAATATAATTAATTTGACGTAATTAAAATATCTCAGCGGTAAGTGTCATAAACTGGGCTTTTATTCAAAAGTTATGGTACAATTTTAGAACAGGTGGTGTGACACCATGTTATCACCTCGCGCCGTTCTAGGTAAAATATTTTATAGTGCGCCCAACCAAGGCCACTGAACAAAATGCTCATTGAGGGGGTTTATTCAAGGTTACTTCATTGCTGGGTAAGGGGGGGGAACTTTGGGCATAAGCACACTCTACAAAGACACTAACACTTTTGAGTTCACCAATCACCCTGGGTGATGGGAATAATTAATTGGCACTGCTGTGCTCTTCACTTCATGCTGTGCTCTGCATGTGTCTTGTAGGCGCACTTTGATAACAGTTGATTTTTAGCTGCTTTCCCGCCCATTACCTATCCTAAATAAAATGCACCTGGTCAGGGAAATTTCCGAATGTTATCTCTTGGGGCGCTAAAGAGTGTCTAACAAAGTGCACACCTTTAACTTAGCGAGAAATTTCAAAACCTTTCTAGCCCATTTTCAGACACTACACCTTTTCGGACAAATATGCAAAACCAATCACATGAAAAAGAATAAGAATAACTTGTCCAAAAGTACAAAAAAAATGGGAACTAATCACTTCAGTCTGCTTAATCCAAATGCGGGTAGGAAACAATTTTAATTATGCAAAAAGATTCGGGAAAACAAATTAAAAAATATGTGGGGATAATAACGTAATTAGCGGAAAAGTTACTAATTGGTTTCATGGCCGCAGCAGTTTCCATTCGGGCGTACCGTCCTGGGGGCTGCAGCCTCGTTGGCGAAATGCAGTGCACAGCGAACTCCGCGTTCACTGTGACTTCCCTGTGCACCACGTGTCTTCATTCGGTCGCGCATGGTCGTTTTCAAGTCGTCGGGGTGTCTGCACAAAACTGTCGTTACGTTTTTACGCATGATTGACTAGCCATATTTCCACCTACAATAAATTGATCTAAAGGTGAAAACAGTGGTGTTTTCTAATGCTCAACAGTGAAAGCTTTCTAAGAAATGTTTTTTACACTTACACTTTTTTTACACTTTCCTAGGTATTTTGAAAATACCTTACACTTTTGGTATCCATACTCAAAGTTTGGAAAGTGTATTTACACTTACACTTACACTTTCCAAAAATACCGGTATTTTCACAACTTTGTTTCGTGTCTATCCAGGACAATTGAACATACCTGGCCACTAGGTACCGTTGAACATGCTGTAGAGTTAGTTCTAGGAAATTCCCATAGGTGTAGACACATTCATTAGAATCGCAATTTCATGCTTATTAATAATATCCACATAAAAAGTATTTCCGATGTCATTTGAGTAAGCTATAAAGAATGTTCTATGTTCAATATGTTTTATGAGTTATTTGTAGGTTTATATGGAATATTTAGGTTTAAAGGTCAAATATGTTGAAATTAGATTTATGAATTTTAAATTACCATATTTCCTTGAAATACCCCCCCCCCCCCCCCTCGAAATACCCCCCTCAAAATGGGCACTATGAATTTGTGGTCTGGGAAATGCATAACAGACATTCAAAACACTAACTGTGTTACGTTAGAACTAGGGTGTCAAAAATTTTTTTTACTGAAAACAGAAACGGAAACAGAAAAAAAATTTGAATGGCCGGAAAACGGAATGGAAAACGTAAAAAAATTTGCACTTGGTGGAAAATGGAAACGGAAATGAAAAAAAATTTCAGTGGCCGGAAAACGGAAAAAGGGGCCGGAAAAATGGAAACAGAAAAATGAAATTTGGATAGAAATGGATAAAATTTGCTGAAATTTTGCTGGGAACAGAATTTTTTTTACATAATTGACAATCTGCATGAATTTTTTCCCAGTTTGGCTGGAACAGAAAACAGAAAGTTGAGCCAAAAAAAAGGTAAAATGAGGCGGAAAAATAGAAAGTTGAGGCAGATAATGGAAAAAGGCAGAAAAACTGGAAATTTAGCCGGTAAACGGATAAAAGGTGGAAAAACTGAACATTTAGCTGGAAAACAGAAAATGAGCCAGAAAAATGGAAACAGAAAAAAATAGTGGCTGGGTAAACGGAACGGAAAACGGAAAAAAATTTCAGCAGCCGGAAAACGGGGCGGAAAATGGAAAAAAATTGCCTGCGGAAAACGGAAACGGAAAACGGAAAATGGAAATTTGACACCCTAGTTAGAACATCGTTAATATCATCTACATCATTATATAATGTTGTAAATACTTATAAATGGTGGTTATTGTTGCATTTTTCACGTTTTTCTCTCAAAATGTTCACCCTGAAAAAATAAACCCCTGGGGGGGGGGTAATTTGAGGAAATTTAATACGGTAGGTATTATTTTTTTCTGGTCAAGAATATATATATATACATAACTTTTTGGTTTAGATGCAATTTGCAAAAGTCAATTCTTGTCAAATGTATCATGGTATTTATTTATGTCCAATTTGTAAAACTTAGCAATTTGTCACAATTTCCCATGCAGATTCTGTTGATGTATACTTCTGGTGCACAGAAAGAAGTCAGCACTACAAATATGCACTTCATGCAATTCTAGTAAACACATCACAAATGTGTCACAGATATCCCAAATTATGATATTTACATTTGCAGTTTCACACAGTTTCAAATACCAAGGTTAATACCAAAAATGTGTTATTTTCAGAAACACAACCACAATCACAGTTAACCCCCCTGCCAAGTGCCCACTGTTGGCTGATTGCCAGTCCGTTCTCTTTGAAGGAATGCATCATGTGTATCTGTTACTCGAAAGGCGCAGCCGCATTCGACCGGGAAAACAGATCCCAGATGAACAGTCTTTGAAAAAACGCCTATGCTTCTGTCGTAGCGATCGCCCATCACTAGGATTTCGAGTGGTTTATATCTGCGTTAGCGAAGTGAGTGTGTGTGTAAATATAAACAATGTACAGGGTGGCCCACGTCAGGCGCACGGTTTCGATCTGCTCCCAACACATCAATTTTGATGTAAGTGCTCAAATTTGATATGGCAGTAGATAAATGTACTCAATTGAGTATGTTAAGAGCACACATTCATATGGCTATTTACAGAGGCCCCAGCTAGTGAGTCCTATTTTATTTACACCTTAATTTCCATTGGTCCCCGGCAGCAATAGAAATGGTCCCGACCAGGGCCAAATGTCCCAGGTAAGAACATTTTTTTTCAGTAAACAAAGAATTTTGGTCCCCAACCAGGGACAAAAAAGTTGTCCCCTGTTGGGGACAGACGTCCCCAATCAGGGACAAAAATCTTTTGTTTACTGAAAAAAAATTTTTCTCACCAGGGACATTTTGCCCCAGTCAGGGTCGCTTCTATTGCTGCTGGGGACCGTCCCCGGTGGGATTTCGATCACTATACAAAAATACAGTGATCAACAAAAATTAAAGTGTAAAGTGTAATAGGACTCACCATCGCTCTGGTGCCGGTTCCGCAAGTGGACAAGTTAAGAGTTAAAAGTTAAGAGTTGAGTAAAAAGACAAATGGCGAGTTAAGAGTAAAGTTAAAGTTTAAGAGAAAAGTTAAAGTTTAGGAGAAAAGTTAAAATTTAAGAGAAAAGTTAAAAGTTGAGTTAAAGGTTAAGAGTTGAGTTAAAGGTAAAAAGTTGAGTTAAGAGTTAAAAGTTGAGTTAAGAGTTGAGTTAAGAGTTAAGAGACAAGTGGAAAATGAAGGTAAAAAAATATAAAAAAATAAAAATATGAAATTGGTATCGATACGGCTGTTCGCTGGCATGGTGCCAATGTTGTATGCACGTCATTTGAAAATAACGTATCCAAAAAAATTATCGCTAAAAAAAGAAAAAATCGCCGAACGTTGTTTCGAAATGGCCGTGCGGGGACAAAATATGATTGAAGATCAGCGTATCGCGCTTCTGCAACGAATGACCCATTTGTCTTTTAAATCAACTTTTAACTCATCTCTTAACCTTTAACTCAACTCTTAACATTTAACTCAACTTTTGACTCAACTTTTAACCTTTAACTCAACTCTTAACTTTTAACTCAACTTTTGACTCAACTTTTAACCTTTAACTCAACTCTTAACTTTTAACTCAACTTTTGACTCAACTTTTGACTCAACTTTTAACCTTTAACTCAACTCTTAACTTTTAACTCAACTTTTGACTCAACTTTTAACCTTTAACTCAACTCTTAACTTGTCTACTTGCGGAACTGGCCCCTGAGCTGAAATTTGGCATGCCAACTCACTAAGCAAAGGAGTACGTGCATGCCAAATTTGGGACAAATCGAAATAAATTTGCACACCCCCCAAAAAATATGCATTGGTGTGTGTAACCGTCTTGCAGAAATTTTGTGCATGCAAATTTGGTGTTTAATTATGGATAGAGCGGATCCACGCACAAGATAATTTATTTTTTCACTTGCACGATATGGACAGCCAAAAACGGTCAAGTCCTTCCGCGAAAACGGTCAAGTCCTTCCGTGTCAAGTGTTAATTAACCTAATTTACATGCAAACAATCCATACACACCGGTTTTTGACTTTTGACAATTTTTATTTTTTTGCCCGGGACCAGTCCCCAGCCGGGGCCTCTGTAAATAGCCCATTCATATTGCTTTATTTTCACATGCCATTTTCCTTGAGATACCCCCAGAGGGTTTATTTCTTTCAGTGTGTAAATTGATAGAGGGTTGTTTCGAGAGGGCTTATTTGAAGAGGGCTGTATTTTTCCCCGCGATGCATATTTGCATAATTTTATACGATGCATGTACACGGCATACATGATGCACCTTATTCCAGATGGGAGGTATTTCGAGGGTGTTAATTCGAGGGGGTTATGGTATTTTGCATACCAAGTGTGATGTCCACTGAGTACAGCAGTGACGTAAATGTGCCAGGGCACTGGTTCTCTAGTGCTGGTGCCACTCCCAGACCCTGTAAAATGTCAAAAGTCATGCGAAGTGTCAAAAGTCATGGAAAATGCCCTGAAATTTGCAAACATGCATTTGGAATTTTCCAGGGGATTTTCCATGAGTTTTGACACTTTGCATGACATTTGACATATTACAGGGATTTTTACAGGGTCTGAGAGTGCCCCAAGGTGATTTTATAGTACATTCTTAGGCTTCTTCCATATTCCTAGGAAAATTGTTGAAGGATATGTAGTAAATTGTGCTATGATCAACAGAAAAAAAAAGTTTTCTTGTTTAATGCATACCTATAGTAAATATTTACATTTATTTGAACACATTTCATTGATGGTATTACACCATTAAAAGAAACAAAATGCAATCCAAAGAGGCAAAAAGGTACCTGACAGTTGACACCTTTTTCTTATACTGAGAAATAATAGTTATATGTAAACTCACCGATTTTGCTGACAGCATGGTATATAATCATTTCCCTGGGGGCACTCCCAGACCCTGTAAAAAGACCCCTAAAATGTCAAATGTCATGCAAAGTGTCAAACATACATTCGTTTTGTCATTTTGCAGGGCATTTTGCATGACTTTTGACACTTTGCATGACATTTGACATTTTACAGGGCTTTTTACAGGGTCTGGGACTGGCACCCGTACGAAAGGAAGCTGTTGTGTTGCTTGTCCCATGAAATCCAATGGGAATGCGCTTTCCTTACCACACCCGCCAGAGCACCTAGCTGGTGCAATGTATCGGGGCGACTGGCGGTGGAAGTTTTGTATTACCGTTGACAGAGTGTCTGCCTTGGATGGTCTTGTTGTGGGCAAAGTGCCAGGAAATTTTGGGTCAAGTGTTCTAAGAAAAGTGCTCGTGTTTGGGTCTGATAAGTGGCAGTTTGGCTCAGTGGCTCATTTTGGCAATGTGTAATGGAATACACATGTAAACATATTTCATCTGCATTTTTACACATAATTATGTGAAATATTTCACAAAACTGAATATTGAAATTGAATTTCACAAAATGTGACATACCTATCGTGAAATCCATTACATTTAATGAATGTACACAGCAACACATTTTGAAATGTGAAATGCATTTTAAAAACAAGCAGAAACACAATGTGTTTCTGCAGTGGACAGCCTGTCAAAGGTTGAATAATGTCAGTAGTTTTTATTCATTTACAATGGCTCTGATTTTTTACATAATTATATTCAGTTTCAATTTTATCCAGTCAATTGTCTCACTAAAATTTTGGTGTCACTTTCCACCCTTCTGAACAATGACAAAGGTCAGCCCCAGTGCATGGAGGTCTACGGTTGGGCCATGATGCATTTGACAAGTGTAAAAAGTTAAAGGAGTTCCCTGCCTCTGCATCTGTTGTTTCCGTCGCTTGGTCATTTTTGTTTCCCCATCTGATATGGTGTTCAGTTCCAACAATATCATCTGACCATTGGAAATAAAAAATTGAGTATGTGAAAGACTTTTTTAAATATTATGTTTTAATTAGTGCTAAAATATTTGATAAGCTATGATTACACAAAAAAGTTTTCACAAAACTAGCTGAACCTATAAATCACCTATAGGTAAATCATGCCAAAAGTGCTAAGAAAAGTTTTGCTTGTGTTATTTGTTAGATAAATCTGCGTGGTGGTTTGGGATTTATAAATTATACAGTGAAAATACATTGAAAATACAGTGGATTTTACAGACATTGTCCTCAAAATATAATCTCAAATGGAAAAATACTGCAAAATTGATACTCAGCCACAACTGCACAGATTGGGCTCAGCTTTGAACATGATGAAATTTTTAATAACCAAAACCTTCATATAATTTGAGACATTGGGAGCTCAGTTCTGTTCAGTGGTTCCTTCATAAACAATGTGCTTTGTGTTTTAAACAGAAGGACAATTTTTCGAGGGAAATAAACACAACTGAATGCAGTAAAAAGTTTGTTGTAGTCTAAAATTTTTGTAATCCATGAGACTGAACATCGTGGAATTCAAAATTCTGGTAGGTTCAAAGTGACATAGTGAACAAGTAGCCTCTGGAAACTAGTTTTATATGGAAAGTGTAGCAGAGTTGTTAAAAGTAGCAAACTTTTTTCAAAGTATGTGTATGTGTAAAGTATTCTTTTTTACTCACTCCCAAGTACATAAAGTGCAAAGTAAGTTTTTTATATTTTTACTTGTGAGTAAATGAGAGTAAAATACCTTTTTTCTCCAGAAAATTTAAACACAAGTATTTTTCCCCCAAAAAGCTGAAACACAAGTATTATTCCCAGAAAGCAGAAATGTGAGTTTTTCCCCCAGAAACAGTGTTTTATTGATGGGATATCCACAATGTACTAAGTCATTCAATCTGAGAGAACACAACTCCTAAGCAGCACCATCACTTTTTATTTTCCCACATTTATGTTTGCTTTCTTCTACTCTTTCTGTACTGGCAAAAGATTTCTCTGCTGTACTTAACTACTCCCAAAAAGTAAGCATACAGGCAAGTACAGATACTTTTTCAAAGTATTGTTACAAGCTTGGCCATGTAGCCACACTTGCTAGAAAGTCAAACAGCTAAAGCAAGAAGACGAGACAAGTGCATCAAGTCTAACCTTGTTTCCTACACCCGTCTTACACCTACACCACAATGATATAATTCTACTGCAAACACCACATCATATGCAAATCTGTAGGTGCATAAATATACAGCAGTATTGGATGCCTAAGTAACAGCCTAAACAATTGAGTTGGCCTGGTGCACAACTGATTTTACAGACAACCAGGGCTGCTCATATATCACCAGTCAATCTACTGCACAGCCCTTTAACATGGATTACACATACTTTCTTAACTAGGAAAATTCACTACACCAACAGATAACCTATGTGCAGTACACAAAAGGCGATAGGTGCAGTACATAAAAGGCGATATCACTAAATAAAACAAACTCAACAGATAACATGCAGTCACGCAACAGAATGTGTATGCATATTTACTCAGTACCTCAGTATGTGCACTTTTTGTGTAAAAGTAAATACGTGATACAAACTGTGAAGTGTACTTCAAATGGTCAGAAATTCCTTAATGACGTTTCTGACAATTTTAAATGTGTTAAATTTTAGATTTGTGTGTGTAAATCTTAAGTGTAAGCAAACTGCTGAAATAATTTCAATACTTGATGAAAATGCCCCAAAAAATTGCCATTTGTAAAGGAAATGTTTTGTTTCCATGGACAGTTAATGCAGTGAGCTCTGCAGATCAAATTGGAGTAATACATAATTTGTAACCTTACACTTTTGTCATTTATAGGGTCTGACTGATCTGCAGCCTGTCCAGTCACATGCAACAAAAAGCCCTCCTGTTTCCACTTGTCATTTCTTAACAACTCCTCCATTACTTCAGTGATGTCCACTTCAAGCCATTTTGAGTCACCTGGTGTCACAAATTCCGCAAGTGGAGAAGTAAAAACGTTTTAGAAGTAAAATAAGAAAAAAAAAGTGTCATTTCACCTTGAGGCCAGATCAATTTACTTCCTAGCTAGTTTACATTCTGCCCAAAAGCTCTAGTTTACATCATGTACTGCTGCATTTTATATTCTTTAGTGCATTAGTTTACATTCTGCACACAAATATGCCATCCCCTACTTTTTGCACACTTCACATTCCACCACAGTGCCCACCACCTTTCACTTCTCATATCACTTTTCACTTCTCATTTTACTTGTCAGATCAAAGATTTTTTTAAATTTTCCATTTGCAGAATATGCACCTGGTAATTGGCTGAATTTCTGCTGTACTGTAACTGAATTGTTTGCCTGCAAGCAATGTGAATAATGCAACTATGTCTAATCAAATTAATGTATATTGACACATGATGAAAATACAACAGATGCAAATAAATTTTATAGTACATTGATCATAAACACAGTAACATTTAAAAAAAGACAAGATTATAATAATTGGCCTTATCTTATCTACATACCCTTTATGGTGTTTGAAATAATGATCTAACATAAACTAAAGTAATTTTTACTCCAAGAAGTTGTACTGAATGCAGTTGATCAAGGTAAACTCTGCAATGATGCAGGAAATAAGAAAATCGATGTGGTAATATATTTACCAGAATTGATAGTGGGTATTCACTTTTACTCTGAAATATGCATAAAACAGCGTACTGGGTAAATACTCATGGCTTATTCGAGGGGGGGTATTTTTTCGTCAGAAATGTTTGGGAATTTCATTGTAAAGTATACGCAATTATGTACCCAAACGGGAAATAAATGTGACCAAATAGGATATCATCGCTGCATAAACTAATTAAGTATAAATATGTGTAGCTGCAATGCAAACTGACTGTTAAGCCGGAATTACAGCTCAGGAGCGTTTGACGTGAAATGATGACATCGTAAAATTGATTACATCAAAATAGACAAAGAAACAGCATTGCAATTTCAGAAGTTGATAGTTCTAGTAATTGTGTCTAATGTCCTAAAAAAATTAAGAAAATAATTATTATTTAATAAGTTATTCATTTTATGTCAAAATTTACACATTCTACATCAACATTTCACGTCAAACATGTTACATCACCAAAAAATTTTGACAATAAATTAATAACTACTTAAATAATGATTATTTGATAATTTTTTTGGGACATTACACACAATTACTAGAACTATCTAATTCTGAAATTTCAATGCTGTACCTATTTTGATGTAATCAATTTTACAATGTCATCATTTCATGTCAAATGCCGCTGAGCTGTAATTCCGGCTTTATAAATAAACACCTTCCCGGTCACGTCCGGCAGCCATTTTTTGATGTTACTTCTTATATCCTATCCCCAGTTCTAGAGCGCCCCAGAAGCTGAAAGTTGGGGGAGATATTGTCGCAACCCCCCTCTACTTCGCATGAATTGGGGGGGTCGCGGCGACCCACCCTGAGAGGAGTCGCCGCGACCCCCCCAATTCATGCGAAGTAGAGGGGGGTTGCGCCAATATCTCCCCCAAGTTTCAGCTTCTGGTGCGCTCTAGAATTGGGGATAGGATATAAGAAGTAACATCAAAAAATGGCTGCCGGACGTGACCGGGAAGGTGTTTAGATCATGCATTTTGCATACATGATGTACATCATTTCAGACAGGGGGTATTTCGAGGGGGGTTTATCTTTTCTCTGCTCGAAAACACCTGGTGGTATTTGGAGGGGGGTTATTTTGAGGAAATACAGTATGTACAACAAATTGATTTACTGGCTGTATACCACTTCTCTTGTCTATTGTGTACTGCTAGATTGAATGACACTGGGTGTATCACTCAACTATTAACATTACCTGGCCACCATGCAAAACACTGCCAACAGTAATTTTGATTTCGCCAATTGGCAAAGGTGTGAGCAAGAGTCCCATCACTGCTTTAACTGGCTTTTCTGATGGATGAAACTCCCCTTTCCCATCAAATTTGAACACTTTGCTGGAAGTCGGTGTTGATGGCATTTTGATAATTCCTGTGAAAGAATAAAAATAGACAGTAACCCATCCTGGAGAGAGTTTCCAGTAAGCTTGATACTACCTTAGAAACCTTGTCCTATTTACCTCAGAAGTGAAAAACACTCAATATGTATGTATACTTTTTGAGATTGTATGATTTCAAATAATGTACCAAATAATTGGTTAACATTCTTCTGTCACAATGCAGAGTTTGACCTGGTTTTGCCATCAAATGGTAATTATGGTGTGTTTGTGTCATCTGATTGGATGTCTGTTGCTTTTCTATTCTTTCAATCAGCTTCTTAATCATAGGTAATTCCAAATATCCAGCAGGGAGGTCATTTGTGGTCACATTTGGTAGTTCCTTCATTCCAGCCAGCTTTAAGATATCTTCCTTTATTGTATAAGCCTGGAATTTCGAGGATTGTAAATTGGCCATGTGACATGGTTAGTGATGGAATGGCGCCATGGCGCTGGCACCATTTGAGGGTGCCAGAGGGCGCTGCGCCAAGGCGCCATTGGCGCTTGGCGCCATTTTTCTTTGGCACCCCTGGCACCTGGTGCCCATATTCTCAAAGGCATCATGGCGCCCTTGGCGCTTGGCGCCCTGTTTCTGTGGTGCCCTTGGCGCCTGGTGCCCTGCCCTAAAAGAGTGCCAAAATGGCGCCAGCAGGGTTTCAAGGTGACTGCCACATAAATGAAAAAATAATAAAAAAACGTGTCCACGGATAAAGTTAGCAGTGACTTCCAGTGATAAAAGTCATCCTAGGCATACAACTGTGATTTAACAAAAAGTACATCTAGCGATATGTGCGTGATCCTCCTTCCCATTTCATTGTTTAAATATGTGATAGCTGAGCCCAACCAGGCCAGCAGCCAGCACCTGAGCCAATGAACAAGCAACACCCAACCAGCTTCACCAACTGGTGCTGCGACAACGCTGAGCAGTGGACCCTCCTGGCCAGTGAGCAGCAGGCTTTTAAACCTGTTGGCATCAACTGGACCAGTATCCGGCAAGCATTGACAGCCTGTGAGGACAGACTGTTAGTTGTGCACCTAATATAGCTTGGAGTGACTCTAGATGCAAGACTCCTCCAAAGCATGGGTCACTGTCTAATTGCAGTTCTTTAGAGCACTGCATGTGATATTTGCCTTGTCACACAGTGACACAGTCAAAGGCTATTGAGCCAGCATCAATAGCAAGGTGTACTCCAAGGTCCAGACTCACACCTTTGCTTTGTTTTGAGGTCTGCCCTAATGACACACAAAGTGCACAGAGCGAAAGGTACACACTCAAACCTGCCACAAGGCAGTGAATTGCAAAAAAAGGACCTATTTGTCACTTTTGAGTGATTGCCCTCTATAGAGTGGTGCTTGACTGCTTTTCAGCAGAAAATCAGCATTGACTGATAAGCTCTGAGTGAGCAGGCATCAATAAGTGCTGCAAACACAAATGACCAGGTTAATATGGTCAAGAATACGTGCACATTCATGCAAAGCATGATGCAGCAACAAAAGCACATGGCAGATAAGCAAACAAATGCCATGGATAGAATGATGGATAAGCAGAATCAAATGATGGGATCGTTGACAAAAAAGTTGTCCATCAAGCACACTGGAACTGCACCAAATGCTGTGCATGAGTTGACCGGTGATGCATCAGAGCAGCAGCGACTGTGGATGCCACTGTGAAATGACAAATATTCCACCTTTGATGATGAAGATCCATTGAAATTTGAATTGTGGATGGGTGATTTGAAGGCCCGAATCAAGCTCACTGAAGTGCCAGATGAGTTTGCAGTGATTCATGTGTGCAAATGCCTGAGTGGCCATACATTGTGCCGATTTGAGCACCTGTCACATCATGACAGAATGACCTTTGAACAGGTTTGTGCATTTTTGGAGTCACAATATGGTGACCATTTTTCTGCACAAAATGCAATGAACAAGCTGATCACCACAAAACAATCAGCTAAGGAACAAGTCAAGGATTTTGGCTTGTTGATTGAGAGCTTGGTGCACAAAGCCATGCCAAACATTGTGCAAGCAGCTCGAGTTCGCTGAAAAGCAAGTAACTGTGCATGCATCCAATGTGCAGAAATATTGTGTGATGCATAGCACACACACACACTCAACTGAGGAATGTGAAATTGCTGCCAGCCAGGCCAAGCAAATTGCAAATGAAAAGCTGGCAAGGCACGATGGCAGGCCTGGAGCAAATGGCTTCAACAAGCCCAGACAGTGGAATGCACATTGCTTCCCGCCTAAAGTGAAGCGGCATGCTGCTGGTTCTGAAAACAGTCCAATATGCCAGAAAAAGTGGTGCAATCTTCACAAATCTGTCACCCATGACACACAGGACTGCTGGACATCCAGAAGAGATAATGCAAATAAGCAACTTGTGAAAAAGGAGTTGACAATGTCTGAAGTGCACAAAATTGATTCTCACCAGGAGGGTGGACCTCCAAGTGCTGTGAATAGAGTGTAGCATGTGGCATGGCCACAGGAAGTGCAAATGAAGCCAAAATCCATTAAGGTCAATCAGCCAAGTGGACACTTGTCACCCTGACAGTGGAGCTGATGTAACCATTGTGACTGAAAATGTGGTCAAAAAGTTGGGCTTGATGCCAAGGCCCACCATGCACAAACTGCTTGCTGTGAACCAAATGCCAATTGACATAAAGGGATGTGTAGACATCCAAATTGACTATGCAGGTAGCACAGCCATGCAGACATGCCAGATTTCAAATGAAATTGACTGGGATTTCCTGTTGGGCTGTGATGTGATGCCAAAGCTGGGCATTCACATGAGAGCTGCTGATGGCAGTAACTTGCCACCAGAGGCCAGAAATGTGCCTGTCACTAATGATATTCAGAGGCAGTTGAGCAAGCACTGCCGATCAAAGAGGTATGACCAGTCAGCACCTGACAAACAGGGCCAGCTAATTAATGCCACTGCACAAAAATGAGCAAACAACTAAAGTGCTCAAAGGTCGAGTGCAAAAATTGGACAAAAGTGAATGGGCCAAAATGTCCAATAGTGGCAACTGCACAAATGCAGAAAACGCCAGGCTAGTTGATGCCCAAAACAAGAAAAAGCCCAACTATTTATCAACACAAACAAACTGGGTGAATTGTGTTACTACTCTGGGAATATATGCACAGACAAACACGAGGGGTGGTCATCCCAGGCACATGTAGCCAACACCCCAGGATACATAACTATGGTACCTAAATGTTTTGCACACTCACCATTTTCAAATTTTGGCAATGTAAGTGATGCAGCAAAAAAGTCCCAACTATTCTGCACGCTAGTGTATAATCAAAATTTGCAAGATATATTGACAGTGGTGTGAGTGGATGAAAACATTTCATCCAACAGTTCATCAGATGCGTCTGACTAATCGGAAGCTGAGAATGATGAACTGTTGAACCTGCAAACCCCCAAATCGACGGATTCAAGTCAGCACATTGACCTTATCATTGACTTCAAGAAAACATATAATTGTTGTCATTTGAAGTGAAGGCATTTTTCGTTGAATAACAATTTTATGGTTGTTGTTTGGCACTGCATAAACTCAAGTAAACCACAGTGGGTAAGCCACCATTCCGTGGACGTGAGGGCGGACAAGTATGTCTTTTAAGTACCCATTTGTGTTCATGCTGATGAGTCCCGCACAAAAGTGGGCGCAGGTCCATGAGTTGGGACAAAACCTGCAAACTTTTCATATAGTGTAAATAATTGTGTTTGAATTGAATGTCACATGGGGTAATATTTAGTGCAAATTTTTTTGTTTACTACCTAGTTTTGTTTTTCTTGATTACATATTTGAAAACGTGAATTAAGAAGTGAATGTGTGCAATCCAGTGCTGGAAAATTTTTTAGCACACACATACAGACTTATTGAGCCTGGCGCCCTTGGCGCCTGGCACCCTATTGTTCAGATGGCGCCATGACGGCCTTGGTGCATGGCACCCACTTTCTGACTTGGCGCCCAGTTTCCCAATGGCGCTATGGCGCCATTGGCGCCTGGCGCCGGTTTTCTGGCGCTTTTCCATCATTAGACATGGTACTTCATGATATTAAATAAATTTTAGAATTGGCATTTTGACTCACAGTTGGCATTGGTTGACTGGCACAATGGCCACATGTTTTTGTGCACCTGGCCTTGGCAACATCTGTATCACATTGCTGACTTTCCACATATCTGTTGCAGTTGCTGACATTGTCTGAACAAACTTTTGTTATGTTTGGACCCTGTGTAGCATAAATTCTTGTATTTCTGAATTTCTAGCACAAAAATAATTGAATAATTGACAATACAATGAAAATACCTTCTGAGTCCTGAGGGGTTACAGTCAGGGAGATAATGATGATGTGTATTTTCGAATTCTTGTTTGAAGCCAGTTTTTTATAGTTACCACATTCCTGGCTATGTAAACAAATTATGACGTTAAAATTAACTTATCTATGTTTGAACTGAATGTTCATAGCATGTATTTGTTACAGGTAAAAATACAGGTACCTGTATTTTTAAAAACGCCCACAAATCCATTGTTAAAGCAAATTATTGTACTTTTTCAGTACATTGGTAAGGACTAGATTCAAAACAATTAATTTGCAAATATCCTTCCAGTGTACTATTAACAACTCCCATTAAAATGTAACACATTCCAGCTCCTGTTTAGTGAAAAAATACCAAACCCAATACTATAAAGTCAAAGATGGTGCAAAATGATGGCATGTGCAAACCTGAGTTGTGTGTTCCAGGAGTGTTTCTCTGCTGCGACACGGCCTCCCCCTGGCCACCAGGTGCCGACTGCACATGGGCAGCTGTCTCAGTGCCCCACGCAGACATTGCCGCAGCAAAGTCAACCTTTGCGCTGCCACCCCTGATTGCATGGACCTGGGCAGCAATAGACATTTATGAGTGATAATGTATGATCAGGCTGGCTGTGATGGATACATGTAATATGGAGAACAAAGGGGATCACACAATGTTGTGGAACCAAATGATATATCAACTGGGATCACTGGTTTGTTTTTGCTGGTGCCACTCCCTGACCCTGTAAAAAGCCACGACTTTTGACACTTTGCATGTCATTTGACAGTTTTTAGGGCGTTTTACTGTGTCTGGGAGTTCCTCCTGATATCAATATAGTCTTATACAATTGTGTCTCAAACTATGACCATCTACGATGATTGACAAACACTGTGCTAAAGCTAAATCAAGAAAATATAAAAACCGACTGTGCTAATAGTTTTCGGTAATACAGTGGCCTTCTAGATGGGCACTTGCGCATCTGTCCCCTGTTCATGAAACAAATATATTTTTATTGATCTTTAATGAATGTTATAGTGTGGGAGTAACCTCTGTGCATCTAAGACCAAAAACAAAGCAGTGAGTGACATGGCCAAAGTGAGGAAGCAATATGACCTAGCCATCTTTCATATGAAATGTTTCACCAGCTTATTTAAAAAGATCATGCAAAATTCTTTACATTATTTTACATTGATTCCATCTGGAGTTTGTTTTCTCACACAACCATTTGACATGATTTACTGAAATTCATGTGAAAATTTGTTACCAATTATATCTGTTTCACACAGTGATGACAATGAATTGTGAATGCATATGGAACAACACTACTACTGCCTGGTGCTCAGTGATACTACCATAGTTCCGTGAAATACCCCATTGGTTTTAATATACCACCAACTAAGTTTGAGGGGGTTGCTTTGGGGATCATATTATTTCAGCGGAAATTTTCATGATGGATTGTAGTAGAGTACCTGCCTTTACATACATAAAACTGGTACTAAATGTGGTCAAACCAGATATATTTGATTGTAAACTATTGGCTAACTTTTTGCTGTACAATCACGTTATCATGAAAACATTGCCAGAAGAAAATGAAAACATTGTAAATGATGAATGTGAAATGAAAATGACAATCATTGCATGTTTTAAAGCAAATGTTAAAGTCAATTTTAAAGTCAACGTGGTTCCATTTAGGTATGATGGATTTTGCTATCATTTCAAATTTTAACAGACTAATTCCATTCAGTTCTTGGTTGATTTTATTCAGCTAAATTTTTTAATGGGAGGAAAATTTACATTCATCTTTTTGGATCAGTGCCAACATTTTTTACCATGTGTTTGTGGTTAATGTTTATTACGAAGTTTGAGATAATGGCCAAAAATTTTTTTCCACATAATAGATATATAGCTGAGTCGATCAACGGATAGATCAATACCGTAAATTCTCTAATAATACAACAGTTGTACTATATTTAGCAGCACATTTTTAGGTGTCGTACTATTGGAGATGTCACATTATTAGAGAGTGTCACATTATTGTTTTCGTCAAATCAACAACTTCTCTGCCAGTGAATAGTGGCGGTTGTGAGGCGGCTGGCGCCTTTGCGAACTGTTCGCCGACCCTTGCGAACTGTCCGCCGACCCTTGCAAACTGCCGAGCGACTCGTGTGAACTGCCGCCAGCCGCTGCTTTGTCCAAAAGCGCCGAATCTGCGGCTTCGGCAGATTGCGACATCGTTACGTCGCTTTTCTTTTTTTTCTCAGGTGTTGCACTATTGAAGAGTGTCGCCTTATTGGAGAGTGTCGGATTATTTTCACACAATGTGCCCAAACCTGTCACACTATTGGAGATGTGGTATTATTGGAGACCTGTCATATTATTAGAGAATTTACGGTAGCTGGAGCATTTGGTGGGGGGGGGGTGCTGGAAAAGGTTTAATTTTTGACTTGTGCTCTTCTGAAATGCCAAATTTGCTGAAATGCCAAAGTGTCCATGAATTGCAACATTTCTCATTATCTTTCAATATTAAACATGTCTTTACGTAAGTTCAGTTAATGTATCCTTGGAAGCACAAATTTTTTTAAAGACTTAAACACAAAAATAGACTTCTTTATATTCTCCATACCACATTAAAATTGGCTTTATGGCCAACCTTTAAAAGTTACTTTTTGTGTATGTCAATCCAGTTAAGTACTTTTGACCTGTTCTCATTCTTTTGGACTTAAAAAAGTCATTTGAACTTCCCAAGGAATGTGTTGCATGGTGATGGTGCCAGAAACATAACTCAACAGCACACTCCAAATGCTGCTCTCCTCACACTTGTCAATGCAACTGTACAGGTTAAATCTAAGCTAATGCAAACACACTCCTGACTGTCCCCCAGCGTCATTGGTGGCACCCACCCAATTTGGCAGCAGCACAGTTAGCAGCAAGTAGTGGCTTCCACCCTGCTGTCCAGAACCACTGACATGCAAAGTGCGCCACATGAGTGAAAGAAGCTACACAAGATGTCAGCAGACAAATCCCCACTAACAGGAACTTTACAGGCAACTATATGCCATACATGTTATACCAACCAAGTGACATATATGGAGTGGGAAGTCAGTGAGATTGTCACAGGATAGGGTGACAGGCGAGAAAGGAACTCCTGCATCAATGCAATTGAAGCAATCAATGCAAGTATGGAGGAATGGGCTGGCTCAAAAGTACAGTAACTGCCAAAGACTGCAATGCAATGCTCACCTGATGCATGCTGTGCCTGACAAATACTTCAAATCAGTCTTGGTAGACCAGATCATAATGGATGACCCTAACTGCACACCTGACAGCAAACTCAGTGAGGACAGCATGGTTAGTGACAAAACAAAGAACCAGCCAGTAATATGCCACACAAGAGACCCACAAGACTCAATATCCCCACCCCATTCTCAAGACTCAAACTTGCCGCAATGGCATCTTTATTCCAGCAGCAGTTTGACCAGTAGCAGAGGCAGGCAGAGCAACATGACAGGCACATGGAACAACAAGACAGGTGCATGTGGCAACTGATCCAAATGGTTGCAAATGTCACAAAAACCACTCCATCACAAAAACCAGTTCAGCAGAGGTGCTGTGAAAATCCATGGAAATGGACATTGGAAGTCGACTTGCCAACACTGGCACAGGGACCTTTGCTCAACCAGATGATTGAGTATATGGAGAAGTTTGTTTTTATGGCGTAGAATTGACTGCAGCCCCTGTTCACTATCCACTCCTCCATGAGACAAAGTTGGCATTGGCCATGTGGTGACCACAGCCAGCAAACTGCTCAATTTAGTTGGAGAATAAAAGCAATAACACAGGCCCATTCAGGTTCTGGCTCCACATGGTCATACAGCAGGCTATGGTTATCCCCAAATGTCAGCAGCAGCTGTTTTGAAAATATGCACTTGCACAGTGCCTCAACAGAGATTCCCAAAACAAGTACAGCACAATCTGGATTGACAAATGCCATAACATCATATATGTGGTGGACAATCTTGTGGTGGCATACTGATTTGAACACAGTATGCATGCAGTATCAGAATGGTAAAATCTCAAATTAGAAACTGGAGAATCTGCATCAAAGTTACACACATGCCTGTGCACCAATTCCCACAATGTCAGATTTTGACAGCAACACATGATCAGGGAAACGTTCTTTGCGGAAGCCCCAAAGCTGGCACCCATCGACTGCTGGTTTGTGTGGCACACAAGATGGGAAGGAGGCAGCTGCACATTGAACATGGCAATTGCAAATATGGATGTGGCTAGGGTGTCAAATTTCCGTTTCCGTTTTCCGTTTCCGCCTTTCCGAAAGGAAAATTTTTTACCTTTCCGTTTTCCGTTTTCCGGCAGCCGAAAAATTTTTACCTTTCCGTTTTCCATTTTCCGGCAGCCGAAAAAATTTTACCTTTCCGTTTTCCGCCAGCTGAAAATTTTTTACCTTTCCGTTTCCGTTTTTCCGGCCCATTTTTCCGTTTTCCGGCTGAAAAATGTTTACCTTTCCGTTTCCGTTTTACCAGGCCATTTTTCCATTTTCTGGCTAGATTTTCAGTTTTCTGGCATTTTTCCATTGTTTTTCCAATCTGTACTTATCTTCAATTGGCTCATCCCATTGTGTTGTTTTTGTCTCTTGGAGCAGCATTGACAACTGGGATTTCAGGGTCAGTGAAACAGGTGCTGTGAACCCAATTGGGTCATATGCTGACACCAATAATTTATTCAAGTTTTGTCTGGTTGGTGTTGTGATGCTGTCAATTTGCAATTTTGGTGTTGATATTGCCAGCATGTCCATTCGGTGATTTTATTTCATGCCCATTACTGCGACAATTTTATTCACCTTTGGACTCCTGTCGTTTTCTGCTATTTCATTCATGACTGATCTGGAGTTTGACAGCCATTCCCTCATGTTCATAGAACATTGGTTAAATAAAGCTTTGACTTTGTAATATAGTTCTAAAGCTTCAACTTCATTTGTGACACTCATGATGAAGTTATCGACGTAAATGTTGTTTATTAACATCGCCAACTGGTTTCGTTCCCCTTCATTTTCTTCATATTCATTCATGTTGTTTATTGTCACATTAAAATGGTATTTTATGACTGCTCCCAAAATTGCTGGGCTGCAGACAAGTCCAAACAGTATGCATTTAAAACAAAGTAGTATTAAGTTATTTTCAGTTACTGGTTTTGAGGCATCTTTCAGCCAGAAAAATCGTGTGTAGTCTCTAGCTTGGTCATGCAATCCTATTTGAAAAAATGCCTTTTCAATATCAGCAATTAATGCTAGGTTGCCTGTCCTGAAACTAAACTAAGTAGTCCCAGTGCTAATGGTGTTGTAATTGGTCCTCTAAAAAGGCACTCGGTGAAACTGGGCTTACCTGCCGACCCATTGTACATGATTCTGCATGATGTCGATTTGCCCGGCGTGATTACTGGCTGGTGTGGCAGGTAATGAAACCCCTTGTTATCTGTTTTGTCGTCACAGATCTCAATTATTCCCTTTTCTAATTGGTCATCCAAAACTTTCCGGTATTGTTCGAATAAGTTTGGATCTTTGTTGAATCTTCTTATCAGTGATTTAAACCGCACCAAGGCTTCTGCTTTTCCCGTGGGCAGGTCACTGATACTCTCTTTATACAGCCAGTCAATATAGTATTGTTTGTTGTTGTCGTTGAATTTTATGCTATTTATTATCATCTCCTCTGCAATGTTGTCATCAATTGCATAGGGGTCATCACTGATTCCCACTGCTTCTAGACTGTGAAATTGTCGTAGTGTTTCCTTTCCTATGGCCACTATGGCTACTTTTTGATGATTTTTGTTGGTTCAGTTAAGCTTGAACTACAAGTGAAGTTACAGGCATGATCCATAGTTGCAGAATGTACAGCTACCACAATCAAAGCCAAACAGGCAGACCTGCATGCAGGTTTTCCTTCTGCAAATTTGTCTATTACCATGCTAATTTTTTTCCGTTTCCATGAAAATTTTGCTTTCCGTTTTCCGTTTTCCGGCATTTCATTTTTCCGTTTTCCGTTTTCCGGCCGACAATTTTTTTTTACCTTTCCGTTTTCCATTTTCCGCTGAGTGAAAATTTTTTACCTTTCCGTTTTCCATTTTCCGGCAGAAACTTTTTTTTTACCTTTCCGTTTTCCGTAAAGTGAAAAAATTATACCTTTCCGTTTTCCGTTTTCCGTAAAAAATTTTTTTTGACACCCTAGATGTGGCCAGGAGGGAAGCAGACTGAACCTGCACCCATTGGCAAGAAGAACAATGAGTAGGCAGGGATGACCATGTCACAATACAAACTGGCACACTGAGCCAGATGACCAGAGTGAGTGCAGTGAAACTGAAGGCATCAGAGCCACATTTGATCAAAAATCCCCAGTGCTATATCAACAACAAATCACCCAAGTACCAGGTGGACAAGTAGTCCTTGGCATGGCAAGGCAAAACCAAGAGTGATGCCAATCACAACATGGAGCAAAAATGCCAAGAGATGGGGATCCCATAGAAAGAAGAGGGCCCAGCCAATTTATTCACAAAAGAACAGTATGAAGAGGACAATAACTAATGGGGGAACAACACACACACACAATTAAAGTAACAAATGGCCAGACCTTGAACATTGGATGCTAATGGTGGCAACTGCCAGATAATGCACCATCCAGATTCTAAAAAACAGTCACAACCCAAGTGTCACAATCACATTCATGGGAGTCCCAACCATTGGGTGCATCGACACAGGATGCAGCATCTGCTTGTTCATTGAAGACAGAGCACTGGAAAAGATCTGGAAGGAGGATGAAGCTGTGTTAAATTCTGCCCATGCACAAATGGACTTATTTGCACATCAGGACACATCATTAAGCCAGATTGCTCATGTGTCTATGATATGGAAGTCAGACACCAGATGCCAGATGGCACAGCGACACATTGGCAGCAATTGTGAAAGTCATGGGACTCCTCCAATTGTGAAAGTCAATTGGAGCAATTGTGAAAGTCATGGCAATTTGGGGGCCATTACAGATTGCACACTGGTATAAATATGTGGCACACCAGATGGCAAGAAGGTGGCTGCACATTGAACATGGCAATTGTGAATAAGATGTGGCCAGGAGGGAAGCAGACTAGACACCCACCCAGCAGCAAGAAAAAACAGCAAGATAGGTGGGGCTGACCACACCAGAATACAAACTGGTATACTGAGCGTGAGAGTAGTGAAACAAAGTGAGACTTGTGAAACTGAGGGCATCAGAGCCATGTTTGACCCAAAATCCCACAAAGGCCCATGGTGCATGTTCGACATGCTCCACACTCCATGCCTCATGACCCCACAAAGTGTTACATCAACAGCAAATCACTCGAGTACCAGGTGGACAGGGCTGAAAGAATCAGCATTCCTTGGCACAAGATTAACGCCAAGCACAATGTGGAGCAAAAATGCAGAGAGATGGGGATCCAATACAAAGAAAAGGGCCCCGCCAGTCAATGCACAAAATAATAGTATGAAGAGGACAATGACTCCTGGGGGACAAGACAGACAATTGCCACAACAATGGGAGTTCCAATCATTGGGTGCATTGACACAGGATGCAGAATTGGCTTGTTCATTGAAGACACAGCACTGGAAATATCAGGAAGACCTGGAAGCTGACCAAGACAAAGAGCATGCAAAATTCCACCAATATACAAATTGCCATATTTGCACATCAAGACACACCATTAAGCCAGATTGCTTTCTAGAAGAAGTCAGACACCAGATGCCAAATGGCTAGGATCACAGTTCCACCCTACCAGCAATTGTGGAGGTCATGGAATTCCTCCCGCCAGGAAACCCACTTCTGATTGGAAGACTGACAATTTGGGAACCATGTAGTAAGAACCATGTAGTAGGAACCAGATAGTGTGCACTGCCCACCATGAAATGGATATGCTGTCACAAGAATATGCAGTGACACTGGCAAACCCCACCCCACCCATAAAGAACACTATCAGCAGCATAGTCAGAGTGGACAGTCCACCAGCCCTCATTCTAATAGAACCACCTAAATCAATGAATGCTGAATCACAGTTATGAAAAGAATGTAACCCACTGCACCAGATGGTCAAAGTGTTGGAAGCAAAACTGCAAGTGGAGCAGGAGGAGAAGAAGTTGGTACAAATGTTTGCAGATACCAGGGACAACAGCAGCATGAACCCAGTGCAACAGTCAGCATACCAGATTATTTCAGCTCGCCTGACCCTGCATCATGAGAGAGCGGTGAAGACACCAGTTGCGTTACCCCATAGTGAGACAGCAATGGCAAAGTGCACCCTCCCACCACAGCATTGACAATCGGCACATCAAACCAGCAAGTACTATCTAACCCTGACCAATGGCAGCATGCAGGAGACATACCAACCAATAAACTTTTGCAAGCCAGTCCACGAGCCATGATGTCCAGTGGAGGGACAAATTAAAAAAGAAGCTCAAAAACAACTCAAAGGCTGGGTGATAAGGCACTACAATCCCATGATCTTGTGACATGATGGATTTTAAAATAAATTGTTTTTCTACTGGTTACATTTCTTTTATGCTTTGTTTTCTGTCAGTTCCCTATAGGGTGAACTTCGGGGGAGGGGGCTGTTGTAGTGATACTACATTCTTTTTTTTATTCACATGTATTTCTAGAGTTCAGTGTGGTTTTGTGTAATTTCTCTGAACCCCTAAACTTCATTTTTCAGCCAACTTTTTATGTGACTTTTTTATGTCTATCCTGTTCATACTTTTGACATGTTCTCATTCTTTTCGATTGAATAAAATCATTTTAACTTCCTGAATTGCATGGCACATGGGGACAGTATCAGAAATATGTATAACTCAACAGCACACTCCAAATGCCTCTACTCCTCACACTTGTCGGCACCAAGTGAGCTCAGCTCTGCATTGCTGAAACTCACAAAGTCAATTAGCACCCCAGGTACAGACTGCCATTGCTCTGAGTCCCATGAGTGCAAAAGTGATCTCATCACTCTAAATTTTGCACCAGACAAGTAAATTCACAAAAATTATATCGAACAAGAAGATCAAAACAAAAAGTTTTACTGACCCCTCAAAAATGTTCTTTTTCCATACCAGTGAAATATGCCTTTTTGCAATAAATCAGTTTTTATCAGTATAATGGGTAATGTTTCTCCTGAAAAAGCAAAAATGAGGAAGTAAAACATGATAAGATCATTTCAGTAAAACATGCTTAGGTCACACAGGAGCATTTTCGGGATTTCAACACTTTTCACCAGATAAAACATGAAATTTCTATTTTGATGTACAAAATGATGTGCTGATTTTTGCACATGCTAATTAGAATTTCAGTTGTGATTAGCATTCAAAAAAATCACCGACTTTTTGGAAAATATATATAAATATATCACTCCAAGATTGGAAAAAATATAAATATATATAAATCACTCTAGGTCTCCAGAAAATATAATTAAATTACTGAAAAAATAACTCAAAGCTCAAAAAAAATCTCAAAAAATCACTTGAGCTTTATTTCAATTTCAAGCAATATTCTGGGCTTTATTTACCATTTGCAAGCACAAAAAATGTACTCTAAGGTACCACAGTATATTTATTATCATTCCACAAGCAGTATTCTTTTTTTACAGTATTTTACAAGTGAAAACATCAGGCAAATATCACAGAAAAATTCAACCTTCAGTTCAACCTCAATGAAAACTTCAAAAATATTTTGCACTGCAAATATTTACCTCTCAACCTATAGGGCCTGGTTGTGGCAATGGACATTTGACTAAATAGGTGCTCATGCTCAGCACTTTTTCATTGGTGATGTGCTGTGAAAACTCATTTTTGGGCACATGGCTATGTTTTGGCAACATTGTGATGACACTAGTGGCTCTGGTGACACCATGGTGACAGTTTTCCACAGTTGTTTCCAATATTTGACAACAGCCGACATTGTTGCATGTCACCAAGCATCATCAGTTTTCAAAAATGGTAAACTGAGCTTGCAATCACTGTAAAAAAATTTTGATCACATGAAATTGGTATTTTTTGATTTAAAGTCATGTTTTATTTCAGGAAAGTATGTTAAAAGATACGAGAGATGCTTTATACCTAAAACATAACCATAGAATTCATAGCAGGATGACATAAACAAAAAGTTACTAAAACAGTTTACATTTTTGTCACATACAAAATGAAAACTAATTGATAGTGATGTCACCATTTGCCATCATTTGAGTTTGAGTTGTGACCAAACTAGTGATTTGCCAACACCACCCCACCAAAATTCATGCCATTTGTGAAAACTGAACATACTGTATTTCCTTGAATTACAACCTAGGGGGTTTATTTTTTCAGAGTGGATATTTGGGGGGGGGTCAAACGAGGGGGGTATTGCAAGGGGGGGGGGGGTTATCATTTTGCCAGAAATTTTTCAAATCCCATTACTAAGTTGTTGTTTGAAATGTACACAAACATTGAAAAATGCAACAAAAACCACAATTTATAACACTCTATGGACTTATATATGTATGTAGACAGTATATAACCAGTTTTAACATTTCACAGTCATTGTTTTGAACTTGTGTTCTGCATTTCCCGGATCACAAACTGCATTATGTTCTCTATTCAGTAAATTGGGGTGGGGTATTTTGAGGGGGGGTTATAAGTTCATAGTGCCCATTTTGAGGGGGTATTTCGCGACAGGGGTGGGGGGTTTATAAGTTAATAGTACCCATTTTGAGGGGGGTATTTCTCAACAGGGGGTATTTCAAGGGGGGGGGTATTTCAAGGAAATATGGTATATAGCATTCAGTAGTGGAAAACTTCATGGAAACATGTCACCATTTTTGGCCATTTCAGTTTTCAAAAAAGTCAGGGTGAAAACTAGTATGTGTAGACTAACAATATTTACCTGCTTCAAATACAATTTTAACCCAATAATGCTCCACATGAACAGAGAGATTTTCTGGCAAAAATCCCTGCAAATTTCTCTTGCACAGATTGCATGTTTAGTCATAAAGCGCAATCATTGCACCACAATGTATCAAGTATGAGTGATTTTCTCAGTGATTTTTTTTCAGATTTAAAAAATATATATAAATATATCACTCAGAATTTGGAAAAAATATAAATATATATAAATCACGGGTTATTTATATTTATTGTGATTTTCGAAAATATAAATCACGGGTTATTTTTTGAATGCTAGTTGTGATCAAAACGTTTTATTTTGAATGCAAATCCAATCCAATTTTGTTCAATTAGCATCAATAATCTGTGTCACAAATTCATTTTAATTGTGATGCACACTGTAAGCCCATATGCATTTTTGGTCACTGTGTTATTTGTGCTATTGAGTGAAAATGCACAGGTCAGCTAAAAGTTGCCTCTGCAATGTGTTTGTGCATACACAATTTGTTTAGTGTGGAAAAATATATGTCACACATCTCCCAGATTGCAGTAAGATAAATATGTGTTAATAAAAACTGTGTTATTTTATAGCCTGACATTTGTGTGTGAATGGAGCTGCAACACTGTAAGGCACTGTAGAATTGTGTTTTAGGGTTCGGCTAGAGGAAGCATAACTGTTATAAATCTTTGGGTTCTCATAAGGTAATCAATGCAAAATATTGAGCTATTGTTACTCCATTTTATTCACACAGAACCAATAGATCAGTACAGAAAAAATAACCACCCACACCCTTGAATAAATTCCCCATTGTGTATAATCTGAACAAAAAAAGCATTTTATGTTGTTGGCATTTCATGAACTCAGTTGGTAGAAACATGTAAAAGTTGACAAAATACTGATCCTCACTAAAATTATTCCTCATCGAATAGCAACCCTGCCCTCAAAATGTCTGATGAAAAGATTATTCGAGTAAATATGGTATTTATATTTGTAATTTCACATCAAACACCAATGCTAAACCAAAAAAAAAGAAAAGTAGATGTGTTATTTTGAGAATCACAATCACAATCACTACAACACTTATCCTCCAGGCCACCCTGTTTGCTGATTCCACATTCGCTGTCTTTCCTGGGGGCAGTCCCAAGCCCTGTAAAGTGTAAAGTAAAGTGTCAAATGTAAAGTCAAATGCAAGGTAAAGTGTCAATCAAAACAAAAAAGAAAAAAATTTATTACTGAACTTTGCATGACAATTGACAGTTTACTTTGCATTTGACTTTAGATTTGACACTTTACCTTAGACTCTACAGGGCTTGGGACTGCCACCATGAACGCAATACGTGTATCTGTTACACGAAAGGCGCAGCTGCATTCGACCGGGAAAACAGCACTGAGCGAAACAGTCTTTGAATGAATGCCTACGCTTCTATCGTAATTATTACCCATCACCAGGATTTCGAATGGTCTATACCTGCATGAGCAAAGTGTGTGAACAATGTAGATTCAAACACAGGTAATGTTACCGTATTTCCTCGAAATACCCCCCGGGGGGTGATTGTTTTATAGTGGTCCCGAGAGTGGGGGGGTTAAACGAGGGGTGGGGGGGTGTTTCGAGGGGGGTGGTTATTATTTTACAAGAAAATTTTTGAAAACCAAGTACGAAATTGTCGTCTGAAACGTACGCGGACGTCGAAAAATTCAACAAAACCCGCCATTTATAAGGTTCTGTAGACTAATATTAGTATGTAGATGGTATGTACACTGTTCTAACGTGACACCGACATTGTTTTAACGTGTGTTCTGCAGTACACAGAACACAAACTACAGTTATTGTCATGTACGTTCCCTTTACACTCAATTTGGGGGGGGGGTATTTTGAGGGGGGGGGGTGATTGTTTCATAGTGGTCCCGAGAGGGGGGGGGGGGGTAGAACGAGGGGGGGGGGGGTATTTCGAGGAAATATGGTAATTGGATCTGTACTTGGCTGATCCCAATCACAAAGTATGTGCAGAGTCCTACCATAATTTAATGAATAGAATATTTGTGAGAGATTTCAACATTTCTGCTCCTGACACTGAGGAAGCCAATTCTAGCCCCCATGAGTGCCATGAAAAGCTTAGGACAGTTGATCATCCATTTATTCACACAATTGTTTTGCTAAAAAATTTTTTTGATGTTGTGAACAGTGTGTGTGTGTGTGGCTCCTGGGGGTGCTGAGGGGGCAGAAATTTGCAAGTACTTACACATGTCAAAATATTCCAGAACCTGACCTGAAATACCCATATAGGTAAACTCAATAAAAAAGCCAAAAAATGCACTTTGCACCTTCTTAAAATGCTGAGAAACCATAGTTAGCTGCAAACTCACTTATTCTGTGCGCAGCATGGTTTAAACAAATTTCCCTCTACATGCAAATTCTGTGTAGTGACATGGAAGGCAGGGTTGACAAGTCCCACGTGGCTCAATGGGAATGCAGTCTGAGCAGCACACGAGCCAAAACATACTTCGGGTGCAATGTATCGGGGCGACTGCCAGTGGAAGTTTTGCATTACCGTTGACCAGAGTGTCTGCCTTGAATGCTATTGTTGTGGGCAAAGTGCCAGAAAATATTGGGAAAAGTGATATGATGGATGAATGAACATGTGAACATATTTCGTGATGGAATGCACATACATATAAACATATTTCATCTGCATTACACATTATTACCACATTTCCTCCAATATAAGGTGAAGAAGCGTCGTGAGGTGTCTTCATGCTGATGCTTTCCGACCCTTCACCAAGCACGCCAGTACTTCCACAAGCATCACACAAATAAGCGTGAATACACTTCACGCTTTTTAAAATGGCGCTGGGATGCAAATGTATATTTTAGTCACGCGTGAAGAGGCGTGGGGAAGACAGTTCACCCAGAATCTCATGATGTTGGTGGAAGCACGCTGCTTCCATGCGCTTTATGGGCCCATTTTATTGTTGTGACATTCGTGCTTTGTGTTTGGGTCTGATAAGTCGAATGCATTAACATTTAATTGCAATGTGTGATGGAATGTGCATGTATAGGTAGTCTGTGTGCATGACACATTGTGTGAAATCATTTCATAAAATGTGACATATCTTCAAATGCATTACATTTCATGAGTAGCACAATTTGAAAGGAGAAATACATTTTCAAAACAAAGGAAACACAATGTGTTTCTGCAGTGGACAGCCTGTCCAAGAGTGAATATAATGTCTTATATAATAATTGAATTTTTCTACAAAGGCTCTGATTTGTTGACAAAATTATATTCAACATGAATATTGTTCAGTCAAGCGTCTCACCGAAATTTTGGTGTCACTTTCCACCCTTCTGAACAATGACAAAGGTCAGCCCCAGTGCATGGAGGTCTATGGATTGACCTTGATACATTTCACAACGTGTAAAACTCTGGGTAGTTCCCTGCCGCAGTATCTGTTGTTTCCGTTGCTTGGACATTTTCATTCCTTCAGTTGATACAGTGTTCAGTTCCAACAATACCATCTGACCATTGGAAATTAAAAATTGAATTGTCAAAGATATCCGTTTTATCTCTATAAAGCCGGAGTTACAGCATGACAATAAATAGATGGCGATACAACAAATAAAAGGCTATTTACACAGGTCCTGGCCGGGGACCGGGACCCAGCAAAAAATAATTTTTTTCAAAAGTGAATAATTGGTGTGTATGGGTTGTTTGAATGTTAATAAGGTGAATTATCACCAAATTAGCATGCACAAAATTGTTTTGAGACGGTTACACACACTGATGCATTTTCTTTGTGGGGGTGTATAATTTTTTTGGATTT
>OZ038453.1:27627566-27638145 GCA_964036195.1 Sphaerolaimus hirsutus | reverse complement strand
AATCTGCTGTTTACGGGACAGGATGGGTGCCCTACTGAAAAAAATTTAATGAGCAGAACTAGGGTTCATATCTGATTCAATTTTATATCAGGTATGTTCTCACAACATTTTTTTATAATGCAGTTGGGTGGTGAACTTGTTTGGGACACTTGGGTTGTTCTTAAAAAATTTATCAAATTTATATGCAGTGACCCATGCTTTAGTGGGTCGTTGGCAGCCGCCCCACTGGTGTATTGTGAGGGGGGTTGTTGGCAAGACATCCCCCAAATTTCAGCTTTCTACCGCCTTCACAGCTGGAGATATAGCCTTCAAAGTGTAGCAAATCAAGTGGGTGGTGAACTTGCTTGGGACACCAAAAACGTCACAAAATTTTTTGGCATATAGGGCGACCCACCCTGTAGTGAGTCGCCGCACCTCCCCCCATTGTTGGGGAGTAGAGGGGTCTTACAACTTAATATACATATACAAAGTTTAAGCCTTATGACACCCCCATGGACAGAGATATTGCATTCGAAGTGAAATAAAAAAATGGGTGGTGAACTTGTCCGGGAAGGTGTTTAGTATGAGCTGTGAAATTTGAATTTGAATAAAAAACATTCGATGAAAAATGGTCCGTCAACAAATAAATCTAAAATCAATTTGTCAATGGCCATTGCATGCAATGACTGCCGACAAATTGATTTTAGGGCATCACCATGAAATTGATTTGTTGGCGGACCACTTTTCATCAAACGTTTTTCATTCAAATTTGAACTTCACACCTCACACATAATAACATTTTGTGAAAAATGGAGAATGAAACATGAATTTCTGATAAAAATGTGAAAAAATGAATTTTTCAGTGACATTTTATTTGTTGTATCACCTTTGATTTATCGTTATGCTGTAACTCCACCTTTATGCCTAAATTAGTGCAAAAACATTTGATAACATGGGAAACCAAAAAGTTGATCAATGGAAAAAAATTATTTTCAAATTTATACTCAACCACAACTACACATATCATGCTCAGATTTGAACATGATAAAAGTTTTCCTAAACATCATAAAATTCAAAATTCAGGTAGCAACAAGTGTGATTAATATTTAGAGTTGAGTAGTGAACAAGTTGCCTCTGGAAACTATTTTGCATATGCGAAGACCATATTATCAAATTGTCAGAAATTTCTGAAGAAATGAGCTTTCTGAAAACTTTTAAAAGTTTTTAACTTGTGTGGGTAATTCCAGAGTGTAAGGAAACTGCAGAAATAATTTCAATACTCAAAGAATCCACAAAAATTTTAGTTTCCATTTGTATACAATAAGTTCTGTTTCCACAGACAGCTAATGCTGTGCAGAGCTAAATAGCATACTTAATAATTTGTAAACTAACACTTTTGTCATTTATAGGGTCTGACTGATCTGCAGCCTGTCCAGTCACATGCAACAAAAAGCCCTCCTGTTTCCACTTGTCATTTCTCAACAACTCCTCCATTACTTCAGTGATGTCCACTTCAAGCCATTTTGAGTCACCTGGGGGCAGTCCCAAGCCCTGTAAAGTGTAAAGTAAAGTGTCAATTGTAAAGTCAAATGCAAAGTAAAGTGTCAATCAAAACAAAAAAGAAAAGATTTTATTACTGAATTTTGCATGACAATTGACAGTTTACTTTGCATTTGACTTTGCATTTGTTATTTGACTTTGCATTTGACTTTACATTTGACACTTTACTTTACACTTTACAGGGCTTGGGACTGCCACCTGGTGTCAACAATTCTGCAAGTGGAAAAGTAAAAACATTTTAGAAGTGAGAAGTATTGGTCTGTCACAAAAGTTTTTGCTGTTTACAGATCATCTTGCATTAGAGCAGTCCGGAAGATTAGTGGTGTTTGATGAGTGGTGATTAGAACCCAACAATCGAAGACAATCCAATGGGAGATGATCCTGAAATGACAAAAACTTCTGCAACAAGCCAATAAAATGAGAAGTGAAAATTGTCATTTTAGTTTTCATTTCTCATTTGACTTTTCAGATCTCAAATGTTTTGTTTTAGTTCTCCATTTGCAGAATATGCACCTGGGAATTCGCGGAATTTCTGTTGTACTGTCACTGAATTGTTTGCCTGAAAGCAGTATGAAATATGCAACTCTGTCGAATAAAAACTAGTGTATATTGGCACATGATTGAACATACAAGAGTTCAATTTAATATAGTATATTTATGATTTACATAGTAACATAAAAAATCAAACAAATTTGAATAATCAGCTTAAATTAATCAACATACCCTTTATGGTGTGTGCAAAAACTAACTACAGTAATAACTACATTTAACTACAGTATTTTGTACAGTACAGTACATATTGTGGTGAATGCAGTAGATGAAGGGAAATTCTTCAAGTGAACAGGACACAAGAAAATCAATGGTAAGGAGTTTACAAGTGGTGCAGGCTGCCATACAGGAAATGCATTCAGTGTGAAGTGTGTAAATGTTTCTTCCTTGCATTTCTCATCAAGTCAATTCAATTGTTTACTTGCTGCAGACTATTCAAGTCAAATGCAAGTAAAAAAACAACGTACAACCGTAGCTACTTCTATTTGCAGTCCTAGTAGCAGGTGAGAATTGTGAACATTAAATTAACATCAAAAATGCTGTGCGGCTAGGTAGATTTCAGAGAATAATAAACACATGGAAAAGTACCTTGCTGACAACTCGCTGCCAGTTCGCTCGCCAAGCAGCAAAAATCAGGCCTACCTCGCTGACAATTTTTTTGCACCTCACTGCCAGCTTGCTGACATGTTCTTTTAATGCTGTAATGTGTTTATAAAATATGTGCTTTCAGCAAGCTGACTGCTCGCAGCCGACTACACTGCAGCCTTTTACAGTTAGCTGCCAGCTCGATGCCGCACGCTGCCAGCTCGTTGCCAAGTGTAAACAACTGCTTGTCAGCTTGTTGTCTCCTAGCTGGCAGCGAGTTGTCAGTAAGGTACTATTCCCTGTGAAAAACAACTGATGGAGTGGAAAAGAAAGAGAGAAAACACTCTACTCTACTGGAATTAAAGATGGCAGACAACATTGCCGGTAACACCGAAATGAAAACAGTCTAATAACCGTGACCCGGGTTGGACAGCTCGCTTGGCAGAGTGTGCTAACAACATGATCAGATAACAAAAATTGGTCATCATACCAAAACAACAGAAAATTATTATGACACATCATAATCGAGATTTCAAATTTTCAGAATCATATCCTGAGATCCTATTGTTTCCTAATTTTTCCGGAATTTGTCATACTTTCCACTTTGATATCAAAATTTGTTTGCAGATCATTGTAAAATTGGCAAAATGAAGAGATTCTCCTGATTTGTGCATTGGTTTCTTTACGGGACTTTACATCAGTCTAACAGAAATACATCAGTTGCATGTTGTCATTGTGGGTTTTCCATCAGTTTATCACCTTCATGAAATGTTCTGGTGTGTCACAAGTAGGGTGTCAAATTTCCGTTTCCATTTTCCGTTTCCGCTTTTCTGGATGAAAATCTTTTACCTTTCCGTTTTCCATAAAAAAGTTTTTTTGACAGCCTAGTCAATAGACAAGTTTTGCCATTATCATGCCTGGTAATGTGTATCCCATTGATTGCGAATGCATTAAATACAAAGTTTAGTAACACAATTTTGGCATGGGTTACTGTACAATTGTCAAATGTGCATGAATTTTTCACGCAAATAAGACATTTTTTTGCTTCAGTTCTGGTGATCACCAAATTATTTGTACCACAAATCGGTTTACAGGCCATATACCGCCGTTATCGTCAATAAGGTGTCAACAAAAACTTTTTTTTACAGAAAACGGAAACAGCAAATATTTTACACTTGCTGGAAAACAGAAACAGTAACAGAAAAAAAGTTGCCTGCGGAAAGCGGAAACGGAAAACGGAAAACGGAAAGTTGACACCCTACTTGTCAATCGCGTACTGCTAGATTGACTGACTGCCATCACTACTATCAGCATTACCTGGCCACCCTGCAACACACTGCCAACAGTAATTTCGATTTCTCCATTTGGCACAGCTGTGAGCCAGAGTCCCATCACTGCCTTAGAGGGCTTTTCTGATGGATGCAACTCCCTTTTCACATCAAATCGGAACACTCTGCTGGAAGTCGGTGTTGATGGCATTTTGATGCTTCCTGTGAAAGAAAAAAATAGACACTAACCCTTCCCAGAAAAAAATAGCCAGTAAGCTTGATACTACATTACTACATATTGCCAAACATGCACACACACATTGGTTAACATTCTTCTGTAAAAATGCAGAGTCTGGCCTACAGTTGGAAATTTCATAATTTTCGGGTTCGTGTACTGAGTATCTGGTTCAAAAAATTTCGGGTCGGGTATCACGTATGGTTCCGAAAACTTTGCAGGTTTCGGGTTGGGGTACGGGTTTTGGTATTGAGGTCTGGTATCTGGTCGGGTTTTCAGGTCAAAATGTTGGGTATCAGTAAAATAATTGTCTGGTATAGGGTAATAGAATTGTTATGTATCAGGTAATAAAACAATCTAGTATTGAATTTAACAACAAAAATACAGCATGGTGTAGTGTATCTATCACAAGATGTATAACTAAGTGCAAATACACATAGAGACAGCAGTTTAAAAAAATTATCTTGCTCAAGGAAAAAGCATGACCACTGAATTGTGATGGCTGCACTTCTTTGGGCAGTCTCTTGACATGGCTGCTGAGGCCCCAATAATGGTGGTACATATATTTTTTCAGGTTTCATTTTGCCCACTGTTTTTACCTCAGTATGTTTGGGTAAAAACCAGTAACCAACATTAATATATATATATATATATATATATATATATATATATATATAAATACTAAACCCACCAAAAAACTTCAACAGTGCTCAAAACATCTTAGTTGATGGTGGCAGTATTCCAGTGGCCTTCACAGGATGCCAATAAAGTGCAACTGTTGGCACACTCAGAATATGGATCCTCATTAACTGATAAAAAAAGCAGTTGCAAACTCAACTGTGTGGACATTCTGCAGTTGAGCAAATTATTCTAAGTTGTTCTGGCACTGTGACTGACAATGAACCCAGTCAGACTGTCTACTTCACTGAACCAGTGCAACTGAATACACTTTCAGGATAAAACTGAAAACAAATGCACCCAGATTACGCTGCCGTTTCGGCCAGGAGGAATGCATATAAACACCTTCCCGGACAAGTTCACCACCCATTTTTTATTTCACTTCGAATGGAATAGCTCCGTCCATGGGGGTGTTATTAAGCTGAAACTTTGTATATATAAAGTTGTAAGACCCCTCTACTCCCCAACAATGGGGGAGGTGCAGCGACTCACTACAGGGTGGGTCGCCCTATATGCAACAATTTTTTTGGCATTTTTGGTGTCCCAAACAAGTTCACCACCCACTTGATTGGCTACACTACGAGAGCCATATCTCCAGCTGTGATGGCAGTATAAAGCTGAAATTTGGGGGATGTCTTGCCAACAACCCCCTTCACGATCCACCAGTGGGGCGGCTGCCAACGACCCACTAAAGCATGGGTCACTGCATATAAAGTTAACCATTTTCTAAAAACAGCCCAAGTGTCCCAAAGCAAGTTCATCACCCAACTGCATTAAAAAAATGTTGCAACAACATACCTAATAAAAAAATGAATCGGGTTGGAACACTATTTCAGCCAAAAAAATTTTTTTCAGTAGGGTACCCACCCTGTCCCATAAACAGCCAACTGAAAATTTCACTTTAAACCAATTTTTTTGTATCACACTTAAAAAGTTGGTTTACAAAGTTCACTAGGGGAGGGTCTAAGGTTCAAAGTTAGGTAAACAACATAACCTCTAAAATGCTTCCATAAGGAAATTTACTTGGGGTGAATTCTATGATGTCAAAATGATGTCATTTCAGGAAGAAAATTTGACAAAATTTTCACTTTTTCATTCACCCCAAATAAATTTCCTTATGGAAGCATTTTAGAGGTTATGTTGTTTACATAACTTTGAACCTCAGACCCTCCCCTAGTGAACTTTGTAAACCAACTTTTTAAGTGTGATACAAAAAAATTGGTTTAAAGTGAAATTTTCAATCTGCTGTTTACAGGACAGGGTGAGTGCCCTACTGAAAAAATTTACATGAGCAGAACTAGGGTTCATATCTGATTCAATTTTATATCAGGTATGTTCTCACCAACGATGGGTAAGTTCTCCAAAAAAAAACACTTTCTGTGTTTTGAGTTTTTCAAAAATGAATACCTGTGTTTTGAGTTTTTTTCTTGAAAAAAACTTGAGTAACTCTGTTTTTATTTCTGTGTTTTTTGTAAAAACTCGAGTTTTTTGAGTTTTTTCTAAAAAAACTCAAGTTTTTTCCAAAAAAATTGGAGTTTTCCCCCCAAAAATTTTGATTTACAGCATTTCGATCTGGAAACAGTGGTTTTCTTATAAAATATTGGTTTTGCACATGTTTTAACCCCACATAACATTTCTTTATTCATTCAAGTGTCAAAAAAGTGCATAAAAATGTCCACAATGAGGACATCAACATCACAACAGCAGCAACAAAATGCCCAGAAACAACAATTTAGGCAGTACTCCAAAATTCTTCAATGGATGTGCTCTGTATGGAAGACTACGGAATTGATTTGAACTACAACTACCATATTACCTCGAAATAGCCCCATGGGCATTATTATTTCATCAGAAAGTTTAGTAAGGATCATCGAAAATAGTAGGCATTTACGTACCCAAAACAGGTTAAAAATGCGTACAAACAGGATATATTTGAAATAAACATGTAGATAGCTACACAACCTAGTACAGTCTATGTGTAGCTGCGATGCAAATTAGCAGTAATCAATACATAATGTACATTGGATACATGATGTACATCATCCCGGAGAGGGCTATTTCGAGGGGGGCGGGGCTTATTATTTCACCAGTCCATTTTGAAGGGAGTTAATTCAAGGGGGGGGGGGTTAATTCAAGGTAATAAGGTATACTTAAATGTTAAAACTTAAATTGTCAAATCCACCATGAGATGTGCATGCCATCTTAAATTTCTTTTTTGTACCATTATAAAATATGAATACATTATGTACATAAATATTTACATACTATAGATGCTTATCTTATCTTGTTTAGTTTAACTGAATTAATGTGCATTCAACCGCTGCGCTGAAAAAACACACAAAAACTCAAAAAACTTTTCTGTGTTTCCGTGTTTCTGTGTTTCTGTGTTCTCCAAACAAAAACTCATTTGAGTTTTGAGTTTTTCAAAATTTATGAGTTTCCGTGTTTCTGTGTAAAACAAAAACACAGAAACTCAATGAGTTTCTGTGTTCAATTTCTGTGTTTTTTTCCATCGTTGGTTCTCACAACATTTTTTTATAATGCAGTTGAGTGGTGAACTTGTTTGGGACACTTGGATTGTTCTTAAAAAATTTATCAAATTTATATGCAGTGACCCATGCTTTAGTGGGTTGTTGGCAGCCGCCCCACTGGTGTATTGTGAGGGGGGTTGTTGACAAAACATCCCCCAAATTTCAGCTTTCTACCACCCTCACAGCTGGAGATACAGCCTTCAAAGTGTAGCTAATCAAGTGGGTGGTGAACTTGCTTGGGACACCAAAAACGTCACAAAATTTTTTTGCATATAGGGCGACCCACCCTGTAGTGAGTCGCCGCACCTCCCCCCATTGTTGGGGAGTAAGGGGGTCTTACAACTTAATATATACACAGTTTCAGCCTTATAACACCCCCATGGATGGAGATATTGCATTCGAAGTGAAATAAAAAAATGGGTGGTGAACTTGTCCGGGAAGGTGTTTATTTATCTGAATTGTCTTCTATTGAATCAACTCTGTCAAATGGGCTATTTTCACAGGCCCCAGCCAGGGACTGGTCCCCGGCAAAAAATAATTTTTTTCAAAAGTCAATAATGCATGTATGGGTTGTTTGCATGTTAATAAGGTGAATTTTCACCAAATTAGCATGCAAAAATTTTTGCAAGACAGGTCACACGCGCTGATGCATTTTATTTGGGGGAGTGTATAATTTTTATTGGATTTGTCTGAATTTTGGCATGTGTGTACTCCTTCGTTTAGTGAGTATGCATGCCAAATTTCAGGTCAGCGCCGTTACCGGTTCTTATTTTATTTTTACTTTAAGTTTTACGATCACTGTATTTGTGTATAGTGAACAAAATCCTGCCAGGGACCGGTCCCCGGCAATGTCGAAATGGCCCCAACCGGGGTCAAACATCCGCCGTGAGAAATTTTTTTTCAGTAAACAAAGAAATTCGGTCCCTGACCGGGGATGTTCATCCCTGAAAGAGGACAAATTTTTAGTCCCCTGTTGGGGACAAACATCCCCTGTCTGGCATGCATACTCACTAAACAACACATGCCAAAATTCAGACAAATCCAAAAAAAATTTATACACTCCCCCAAAGAAAATGCATCAGTGTGTGCAAAAATTTTGTGCATGCTAATTTGGTGATAATTCACCTTATTAACATGCAAACAACCCATACATGCCAATTATTGACTTTTGAAAAAAAAATTTTTTGCCGAGGACCGGACCCTGGCCAGGGCCTGTGTAAATAGCCTGTAAAATGTGAATGAAAACATGCAGTGCATTATAAAATCAGATCTGAAATTATTGAAACAATACAATGAGAAGTGTCTAAATTGCACCTGTACCAAACAACTGGGCTTTGTTTTCACAATGATTCCAAATTTCTTTAAAGATAGAATGGAAATTTCAGTGGGTATGTTTGGGTATTGAGTGCGGGTTTGGGTGTTGAGTCGGTTATCAAGTTCGGGTTCAGGTAGTACAGTCGGGTTCGGGTTCGGTTCCAAAAAGTGTGCATGTATCCAGTTTGGGTCAGGTCAGGTCGGGTTCCCAACCCTGGTCTGACCTGATTTTGCCATCAAAAGGTAATTATTGTGTGTTTGTGTTATGTGATTGAATGTCTGTTGCTTTTCTATTCTTTCAATCAGCTTCTTAATCATGGGTAATTCCAAATATCCAGCAGGGAGGTCATTTGTGGTCACATTTGGTAGTTCCTTCATTCCAACCAGCTTTAAGATATCTTCTCTTATTATATTAGCCTGGAATTTGTGGAGTATTCAATTGGCTATGTGGCATGGTACTTCATGTTATTTTATCAATTTTTCAATTGGCATTTTGACTCACAGTTGGCATTGGTTGACTGGCACAATGGCCACATGTTTTTGTGCACCTGGCCTTGGCAACATCTGTATCACATTGCTGACTTTCCACATATCTGTTGCAGTTGCTGACATTGTCTGAACAAGCTTTTGTTATGTTTGGATCCTGTGTAGCATAACTTCTTGTATTTCTGTAATTTCTAGCACAGAAATAATTGTATGGGCATTCATATAAGAAGTACGTCAATTCAGGTTTATCTACTCGTATATTCAGCAGACAAAAACAAGAACATTTCATGTCATTTCATCTGAAATATCTTAGCAAAAATGTAACGAATAATTGACAATACACAAAAATACCTTCTGAGCTCTGAGGGGTTACAGGTAGGGAAATAATGTTGATGTGTATTTTTTTGTTTGAGGCAAGTTTTTATAAAGTTACCACATTTTGGACTATGTAAACATAATATGTTGTTTCAAATACTTTATCCACTTTTGAACTTAATGTACACAGCATGTATTTTGATACCTGTATTGTTGAAAATACCCATGAATCCATTGTTAAAATCAATCATTTTACTTTTATCCAGTGCTTTGGTAGGGACTAGATTCAAACATTAAATTTACAAATATAATTTGAAGTGTATAACAGTTAACAACTCCCATTAAAATGTTACATATTTCAGCTGCTCTCCAGTTTAGTGAAAAAGTACCAAAGACAAATCAATACCATTCAGTTTAGCACCTCAATATTTCAGGTGGTGCAAAATGATGACATATGCAAACCTGAAGCCAGTTGCGCAAATTGAGAAGTGGAATAGCAAAAGTGAAGTAAATTGGCAAAAGAGAAGTGAAATGGCACGTAAATTGGTAGAAATGTGGTAAAAAATAAAAACAAATAATAATTTCTCTACACTTTGCCGTTTTTATTCACTTCGCTTTTGCCATTTTACTTCAATTTTGCCATTTCACTTGTCAATTTGCGGAAGTGGCACCTGAGTTGTGTGTTCCAGGAGTGTTTCTCTGCTGCGACACGGCCTCCCCCTGGCCACCAGGTGCCGACTGCACATGGGCAGCTGTCTCAGTGCCCCACGCAGACATTGCCGCAGCAAAGTCAACCTTTGCGCTGCCACCCCTGATCGCATGGAACTGGGCAGCAATACACATTTATCACAGCAAAAAATGGGTGTGTGATGCGCGGTGAAGTGTCCTGATGTGTCTTCACACAGACGCGCAATGTCGGCATGAAGACACTTCACTACTTCCCAGATGCATCACAGCACTTCACGAACCATGCAAAGTATGCTGCAAAAGTTTGTGAAGTGCACTTCATGAATTTCGGTCTTCGTGAAGCTAGGTGAAGTGAGTGGAAGACACTTCACCGACAACTTCGTGAAGTGTGT
>OZ038453.1:27509459-27627366 GCA_964036195.1 Sphaerolaimus hirsutus | reverse complement strand
GCTGGCTGTGATGGATACATGCAATATGGAGAACAAAATGGGGTTCATATGAAGTTGTAATTAGAACTGAAAAAGACATAGGTTTTTCTTTGAAAATATAAATTTGGTTCTTTTACAATTGTGTCTAAATGGCTACAATGATTGACAAACTATCTGCCACAGGAAAATCAAGAAAATATGACAACTCACTGTGCTAATAGTTTTCTGTAATAAAGCGGCATTCTAGATGGGCATTTGCGCATCTGTCCCCTGTTCAGATCCCTGAAAAAATTATAATTTTTTAGATCTGGATTGAATGTGATAATGTGGGTGTAACCTTTGTGCATTTAAGACCAAAACCAATGCATTGAGTACCATGACTAAAGTAATGAAGAAATCTGACTTGGCCATCTTTCATAGATTTCACGAGATTTTGTTATTAGATCAAGCAAATTTTTTCACATTATTCATCATCCATCGATTGCAATTTAGCTTTCTCAGTTTTAGCTTTCTCACACAATCCTTTCACTTGCTTCGGTGCACTAAATGTGAAAAATTGTAACCAATTGTATCTGGTTCACACAGTGATAGCAATGCATGGTGAATGCATAGAAGCCAACACAATTACTGCCTGGTGCTCAATTATACTACCGTATTTCCTCGAAATACCCCCCCCCTTGAAATACCCCCCCCCTCGTTTGACCCCCCCCTCTCGAGACCACTATGAAACAATCACCCCCCCCCTCGAAATACCCCCCCCCCCAAATTGAGTGTAAAGGGAACGTACATGACAATAACTGTAGTTTGTGTTCAGTGTACTGCAGAACACAAACTACAGTTATTGTCATGTACGTTTCCTTTACACTCAATTTGGGGGGGGGTATTTCGAGGGGGGGGGGTGATTGTTTCATAGTGGTCTCGAGAGGGGGGGGGGGGGTCAAACGAGGGGGGGGGGGTATTTCGAGGGGGGGGGGTATTTCGAGGGGGGGGGTATTTCGAGGAAATACGGTATGCTCCATCAAGTACTATGTAATGCCAAAACCAATGCATATGTAAAAGCATGTACGTATGGGTACGTTTTTGAAAGTAAATGTAAACGTATTTACTCAGTACTCGAGTATACATACTTTTTGAGTAAATGTAAATACGTTTAAGTAACTATGATGCCAACTGAAAAATATTGATTTCATTTGATGTTTTACTTGAATGTAAATTCTTTCTTGAAATGACATTCTTGAAATGACATACATAGCAATAAATAGGAAACTACTTATGTGCCAACTTCCAGACAATATGACTTTGTGTAACAGTAAATTTTCTGTCATTTGTCTCATCTTTCAAAACAATATTTGGTCTGTGTCACTATATCTACCATTGTCTTCCAAATTTCAGCAAAGAGGTCTGCCACTTCCATGTGGTAGGTTTCTGTACCAAAGGACAATATTTTTGCACATTTATTGAAAGTGACCTCATGTCAAACTGACCAGGATTTTGATCAAACATATCCACCAATCTATGGCGAAACTAGGTGCAATAGTTTTCATAAATACTACCACCAGAATACTCAGAATCATGAACAGATTCTTCTACTTTACCAGAATCAGTGTGCTCCTCCAAATTTATCAAATTTAATTCAGTTTCACACTTTGCTTTAGCTTGAACTGACACTTAAATAATTGTCAAATTCTGGGTAGTGCCTTGGTCCAACGCGGCGCACCTGCCCGTAACAGTCAGACTTTGCACTCAAAGGTGTAGCACAGCAAAAAATAGCTGTGTGATATGTCGTGAAGCGCCTTGAAGTGGCTTCATGCTGACACTTCCCGACACTTCACGAAGCTGGTGGCGCGTTCCAGCGCTTCACGAATATTGGCATGAAGGCACTTCACATCACAGACACATGTGTCAACACACTGCACAATGTTTGTGAATTGTCTTCGACTAGCAGTATTCTCTCCGACCTTTGGTCGGGTTTCGTAGTTCTTTAAAAATTCAAACACTACTGGAAATTTATTGCACATATCAAAAAATACACCCACAGATAAAACTGTCATACTAACAACTGTTAGCACTTCATTCCACACCACTTTTTTCACCAAATGGGTTAAATTTGCAACTATATAAATATAATCAAATATCAATCCATATTTTAAACTATACAAGCACACACACAGGCAGTTTGTCTGCACTAGGGTGTCAAATTTCCGTTTCCGTTTCTGCCTTTCCGCTGGAAAATTTTTTACCTTTCAGTTTTCCAGCAGCCAAAAAATTTTTACCTTTGCGTTTTCTGTTCTCTGGCAGCTGAAAATATTTTACCTTTCTGTTTCCGTTTTTCCGGCCCATTTTACCGTTTTCCGGCTGAAAATTGTTTACCTTTCCGTTTACATTTTTCCAGGCCATTTTTCCATTTTCTGGCTCAATTTTCAGTTTTCTGGCATTTTTCCATTATTTTTTCCAATCCGTATTTATCTTTTTCCACTATGGTGTTTTTAACTACCAGGTGCTTGTGTCATTCATAATTTTTATCTGTATCCAAATCTGCAAAAAACACAAAGTAATTTTGGACACGTACTTAGCAGTCCGTTGGGTATACTTTTTACTGTTCAGTTACATCAAAGTTCACTTTTGCTAAATTATTATTGTTGTTGTAGTGTTTTTTTGCGACCTTTTGATGATTTTTTGTTGGTTCAGTTAAGCTTGAACTAAACACCTTCCCGGACAAGTCCAGGCTATGGGAACCGTATAAAGCTAATATTTGGTTGGTATATAGTCCTAACACTCCGCTACTCCGTATAAATGGGGGGAGGTGCGGCGACTCACTACAGAGTGGGTCGCCCTACATGCAAACATTTTTTGGATTTTTCGGTGTCCCAAACAAGTTCACCACTCACTTGATTGGCTACACGACGAGGGCTATATCTCCAGCTGTGTGGGCGATAGAAAGCTGAAATTTGGGGGATGTTTTGCAAACAACCCCCTCTAACAATTCATCAGTGGGTGGCCACCGACGACCCACTACAGCAGACAGTGTAGCATTCCGCAAAAAAGCCCATTCCGCATTTTTGCCCATCCCGCAAATTATGTGACCCATCCCGCAAATGTGCCCATTCCGCAAATAGGGTCGCCGCATATAAAGTTTTTCATTTTTTTAAAACAACCTAAGTCTCCCAAACAAGTTCGCCATCCGTCTGCATTATAAAAAATGTTGTGAGAATGTACCTGATATAAAATTGAATAAAATTTGAACCCTAGTTCAATTCATCAAAAAATTTTCAGTACGGCACCCACCCCGTCCCATAAACAGCAGACTGAAAATTTCACTTTAAACCAACTTTTTGTTTCACACTTTAAAAGTTGGTTTACAAAGTTCACTAGGGAAGGGTTTAAGGTTAAAAGTCATGTAAACAACATAACCTCTAAAATGCCTGCATAAGGAAATTTATTTGGGGTGAATGAAAAAATGGAAATTTTGTCAAATTTTGTTCCTGTGATGATGTCATTATGACACCATAATTTTCACCCCAAATAAATTTCCTTATGGTAGCATTTTAGAGGTCATGTTGTTTACGTAACTGTGAACATTGGACCCTTCCCTAATGAACTTTGTAAACCAACTTTTTAAGTGTGAAACAAAAATTGGTTTAAAGTGAAATTTTCGGCCTGCTGTTTATGGGACAGGGTGGGTGCTGTACTGAAAAAAATTTAATGAGCAGAACTAGGGTTCAAATCTGACTCAATTTTATACCAGGTATGTTCTCACAACATTTTTTATAATGCAGTTTGATGGCAAACTTGTTTGGGACGCTCGGGTGGTTTTGAAAAAATGAACAACTGTACATGCAGCAATGCATACTGTAGTGGGTCGCTGGCAGGCAGCCCCACTGGTGTATTGTAAGGGGGGTTGTTGGCAAGACATCCCCCAAATTTCAGCATCATACCAGCCTCATAGCTGGAGATACGACCCTTGAAGTGTAGTTAATCAAGTGGGTGGTGAACTTGTTTGGGACAGCAAAAAAGCCAAAAAAAATTGTTGCGTATAGGGCAACCCACCCTGCAGTGAGTCGTCCCCCCATTGAAGCAGAGTAGGGGGGTGTTTCAACTTTATATATTCAAAGTTTCAGCTTTATAACACCCCTATAGAAGGAGATATTACATCCGAAATGAAATAAAAAATTGGGTGGTGAACTTGTCCGGGAAGGTGTTTACAAGTGAAGTTACTGGCATGATCCATAGTTGCAGAATGTACAGCTACCACAATCAAAGCCAAACAGGCAAACTGGCATGCAGGTTTTCCTTCTGCAAATTTGCCCTTTTCCGTGCAAATTTCACTTTATTTTTTTCCGTTTCCATGAAAATTTCGCTTTCCGTTTTCCGTTTTCCTGCCTATAATTTTTTTTTACTTTTCCATTTTCCGCTGAGTGAAATTTTTTTACCTTTCCGTTTCCGGCAGTAATTTTTTTACCTTTCCGTTTTCCGTAATGTTAAAAAAATTTTTACCTTTCCGTTTTCTGTAAAAAAAACTTTTTTGACACCCTAGTCTGCACCTAAACAAACCTCACTTCATTTGCCTCACCCATACCTACCTTCTCCTCCGTAAGCACAATATTATATTTATAAACATAACCAATTTAAGTTTACAACAAACTTTGCTAACTTACATAAAAAACAGCATCATATCACAACACCTATTTGCCAGCACCTTTTTTAATACACTGTGTCTCTGGGACCCTTGCACTTTTTTCAATTTAATAAAAAGTGAAAAAGACATTTATTTAAAAAAGGCATTTAAAAAGCATGTTTTAAACAAAATGCAATTTTCCCATCCCTAGAGTTGACATAAAAATGGATGCAATCCCTGCTTATAATAATATTTCATGACTCCACAGTCATATTTCATATTTCATATTAATCATATTTCATGACTCATAAACTGTATTATTTCACAATGCTCCTACAGTGGTACTGAATTCAAACATGGTATTTAAATCGAGAATGGTACTGTATTATTCTATATAATCTGGAAAAAGAAGGCAATAAAATGTTCAACATTTGTTTGAAAAAAGCTAAAAAGCACTTTTTTAAAGCACGTTTTTTAAAAAGCATTCTTCTCAAAAGCGGGCTGTTGAATAAAAGCGCTTTTTACATCCCAAGAGTTGACATAAAAATGGATATTTTTGTAAGAAATCCCTGCTTTGTACAGATAATGTGGAAAAAGAATGCAGTAAAATGTTCTAAATCAAACATGCAACACATATTTTCTCATGTGTATGTGAAAAATCTATGCAGGGGTGGGCATTTTCAGTTACCGCTGGAAAAACGCGATAGCTTTGGCTATGGTTGAGCTATCACAATGAAATTTTAACACAATAGAGTAGACTCTATAGGACACCTATTCTGAAGTTTGCAACCCAAACGGCCACATTTTGGGTGAGTTGTGGAACACAGTTTTTAGTGTAATATTGTGACTTGACCCCCCTTATCTCGGGACTGGGGGACTGTTCGAGAGAGGAAAATTGGTCGTAGCCCAGACCCCAAACCCCAACATACTCAAAGGGCATCAAAATCGGCCAATGTACAACAGAATGGGATGACACCAAATACCGGGGACAAAACCAAAGACCGGTGACTAGGGTTCAAACGGGATCCCGATCCCAGATCCCGTGAAATTCCGGGATTTACCAGTCCCGATCCCGATCCCGAAACCCCAATCCCGATCCCGAAATCTCAAAAATACCAATCCCGATCCCGAAAATTTTCAAATCCCGATCCCGATCCCGAGAAACTCTCAAGTCCGGTATCCCGATCCCGGAAAAATTAGTCGAAATTATAAAAAGTGAAATAATGACGTTTTTGCATGCAAAAAAGTGGATGCAAACCCCCAGCGTCAATTTTATGCCACTTTTCTGGCATCCAACAGTGTTTTGAGACCTTTATGAACAACTGTTAATGCCAGAAAAATGGCCGAAATCTCTATCCCTAGAACCCAATCCCGATCCCGGAAAAATGCCTATCCCAATCCTGATCCCGATCCCGTGACCCCAATCCCGGCCAATCCCGATCCCGATCCCGAAATCTCAAAAAACCAATCCCGATCCCGAAACCCCAATCCCGATCCCGAAATCTCAAAAAGTGAATCCCGATCCCGATCCCGAAAAGTCAATCCCGTTTGAACCCTACCGGTTACCCCCCCTCAAACGCCACCCTCGATTTATCCTATGGGTGAAGCCAAGTCACAAAATTACACTTAAAACTGTGTTCCACGACTCACCCAAAATGTGGCCGTTTGGGTTGCAAACTTCAGAATAGTGTCCTATGGAGTCTATCCTATAGTGTGAAAATTTCACTGTGATAGCTCAACTGTAGCTCAAGCTATCGCGTTTTTCCATCGGTAACTGAAAATGCCCACTCCTGTACATCAAACAACAGAAGCGGTGCACATAGGGTTGGGAAAAAAACGTTTTTAAATGTTTTTTAAAGCTCCCAGATAAGCTCCCTGGGTCAACATATTTAGGTATATCAGACAAGTGACAATACTCTGTGATGTTATATATGACCATATAATGGCTGTGGAGCCATGGGATATCGGTATAAGTGGTGATTTGTGTCAAAAATAATTTTTTTTTTCCCAACATGTTCGTATATTGCCTTATAGTCTAAATGTTCATGACTTCAAGTGAAGTTTGGACCGGAATAGTTATCAAGGTTATAAAAGGAGGTTGTTACTTTGGGAGTGGTGTTACACACTGTGGAGATACATGGAAGCACGTTACCTGAATATTATATACTACAGCAACATAAATATGATGGCTTATTTACCCATGGTAGCAAATAGAAATGGATGCTCTGATACTAATTTGTGGGTGAAAATGCGCGCTTGCACGCAAAAATTTTGCAAAATACCTAGTGCTTAGTATTAAAAATTTCAGCCAATGTTTTTTTTAAACGTTTCGGACCTCGTGTTTTTTTCAATACGGTTTTTTTTAATAACACGTTTAAAAAAACATCGGTCAACCCCACGTGCACACTTCCGTCTGGGCTTGGGGATGGAAAAAGCGTATTTTTTCAATGGCCCAGCTTAATATCAGAATAAAAACGATGATCTTAAAAATGCCACAAAAACAATGAAATCGAATATCGATATCTAGGTTCCATATCGCATCGATATCGAGTTACAGAAAATATTGAAAATAGAATATCGATATCGAAAATTGATCGATATCGAATCGAAAAGTCATATCGTTCGAACCATATTTGCATGTGAAATTGCAAAATGCATAGTGCTTAAGTACCAAAACATTTGCCATCGCTTTTTTAAAGCGCGTGGACCCTTGCGCTTTTGTTTAAAACGAAGTGGCATTTAAAAAAAATCAGTTAATAAAATGCCTACTTTCATCACTTCTGTTATTCTATTTGCCTGATGCTGTCTGCTTTTAGGTGTGGCAAGCACTCAATTCAAGCATGGTACTCAATTCAAACATGGGAGTGAGAACAAGCCAATATGGTAACTGAAGCCAGCCTGTCACAATCACTCATGTGGGGTCCACACCCGCCGCCCCCACCACCTGCGCCGCCTCTCAAGGGGCAGTCGCTCACGCGTCGGCCAATGTCGATTGCGTCGCCGCACTGGTTGCACTCGCGGCGGAAGCGAAACCAAAGTTCACGTTGCTGCATAATAACACTTGATTCATTGCTTGCACGCAGTAGGGACTTCTTCGTAGCTTGAAAATGGGGCGCCGGCTGGGGGGCTTTTTTGCAGTCATTACCAAGCTAAGCTATTAGGGAGGCAAAGCAAAAGTTGGAACAATGCCAAATCAGAAAGCAGCGGTGAAAGTGAATGTTGAAAGTTTCATCCAAAAAGAACACACCTCCTACAAAGCCATTTAATCCCAACATGAGATGGGGTCGAGAAAGCGTGGTCGGCTGTGAGAATTGGTCCGTCCCGCAGCCATTGTGGTCGAGCAGCGTTCTGAGCGCCGAGTTCATGCGCAGTTATGCCGCCACCGCCCCCTCACTTATTTTAAGTACATTTCTGTGTAAATAAAAAGTGACTTTATACTGTGTAAAAACACACACAAATGAGACACACAATGAAGTTCCTGTCTGTAAAGGACAGCAGCAGAACATATGTGCTAATAAAAAGTGACTGCATTGTGTGCAAAAACACACGCGAACCAGGCTAAAAATGAGGGCGTTGAGGCCTCTGATTGTGCCTCCTATCTTTTGCATTGAAGCATGCTTAGCGTGCAGTTCTTTCGCAATTGTATAGGTGGAGATGTGCCAGCGTTGGGAAGCGCGCTTCACGAAATCACGTCTTCGTGAAGCTAGGTGAAGTGAGTTAAAGACACCAGCAAAAACTTTGTGAAGTGTGCATAAGTGAGAGGAAGTGTCATCAGAGTGCGCTTCCACACACTTCACAACCTATTTTTTGCTGTGTAGGTTCCAAAATGGGGGTTGAATTTTAATGCTGGGTTAATCTGCATTGGCTTGCCTGGTGACCAGTGTGACCCACCCTCCGCCACCAGGGATCTGCATTTGCATCCCTACCTAAGCATCCTGCAAACTGAATTTCGGGCCAGTTTTTTTACTGCCACAATAACATTTGCCTTTTTTACATTCCGAAAATACTTCATCCAATATTTGCACCACTTGATTCAGTGGCATTCCTGTGTGACTATACCGACATGGAAATTTGCTAGCAGGTGCTGATCAAAGTGGCTGTCATCAAAACCTGCCCAAATTTTCACAGCGACCAACCGATCAATGCATTTTTTCACACAAAACACTATCTGGTAATTCAGCAGGCATCTTTGACAAAAGTCAAAGATAAAAATCGACAAAATTTTCTGCCCTGGCCATGGCAGCACTATTCCACTCAAAAGCTGTGTAAGTTTCACTTTGGTCACTTTGTTTGTGCACAGGGTTCTCACAGCCTGGCACACTATGGTTGTCATGATATTTCATGCAAAAATACATTTTTATGTAAATCAGTTTTTCTGAGAATGCGAATTTTATTCAAAAGAAATAAAGGATGTAATAATGAATAAATGTATTGCACACTTTTAGATATGATTTAGCAGACAACTAGATTAACATAAGAAACAGTCATTTAAATATATTGTTGAAAATGATCCATTTCCATGCAAAAAATCACTTGCTAGTGGTGCACAGTTGTAAAATGAGATTGTAGATAGATACTTACTTTTACTCAAAATACCTATTCTCAAGATACCTATTCTCTTCAAATGTGGTGCTTAATTTTGTTGAATTTACAAAGTATGGTCAACATTGCAGTATTTATGTGTGTGAAATTTTGCAGTACAAGTGTCCAATTTTGACAAAAACTTATAAGCAGCAACAGGCTGCAAATGTACTGAGTAGAGTAAATAATGCTGATGTGATTGTGTGCATCTTCTCCTATGCAATGATCACTGTCAATTTCTCACCTATTTGTAGTTTAAATTGCTCATCTCAGCATATTTTGCAACAGCTGGAATTCATATTACATTATGACAACATACAATGTTCATAAATTTCGTGTAGAAAATAGTAATAATTCAAGTAAACATTTTTGAGTGTTAACATTCTGTTTTCTGACAGCTTACATTTATCTCTACATTTTTGAAGATTTTTTTCACCCTAGTACAGATCCATATTAGGATGTTGATTTCATTTTGAACACTTTTGTAGGCTATAAGCAACACTCTGTTTCCAGTCTCATATAGGTAGCTGTTATATTGACCAAAAACCATAGGCTAAAAAATAGCCATCCTTGAATCTCCTGTTAAAAATTTTCTTGTTCTCTGCATAAATGATTGTTTGTAAATAGATAATTCAAAAAAGAATTGAATTATTTTTTTCTCATACAGCTAGTAATTTTGATGCTCATAGAGCCGGTCTCTCTAACATACATAAGGCAAGACGAGCTGAAGATGATTCAAAAAACGATGTAATTACCATTTTCTCATAAAACTGGTATTTTGATGGTCTTCCGAACATATATAAGGCATGGCAAGCTGAAAATAATACAAGGAAGGCTACTATAACACAAGGAAAATTCAAAAATACAGATTTCAATCTGTTTCAAAATGCCATCAGTTGCCATCTCCACATGCGTGACGTTGCTGATTTTCGCATCACTGGCATCACAGGCGCCAGCAATATCCAGTGGCATTTGCCCGTGGTTTAGAAGTTGGTTCAAAGTGATTTTTCATTACTGCCTGAAAAAATACTGATGTCACTGTACTGTATCGTGTATAATACTTTCTTGAAAGACACCAACCCCTAGAATAACCAGAGTTGTTAAAAGTACCGAACTGTTTTCGAAGAATTTTTTTAACTTTTAACTTTTAAAGAGTACAAAACTTTTTTTCCCAGAAAGCATAAATGTGACTTTTTTTCTCAGGAAAGCGTAAAAGTGAGTAAAATTACTTTTTCTTTCTGGAAAAAGTAGATGGGGGTATTCTAATTTTTTTCCCTGAACCACAAAAATGTTTTTTTCTTTCTTTGAAAAAGGCGACACACCAGGTCCGCCACCCAAATCCTGAGTCGGTGCCGGACGCCATATCTCCAGTTGTAGTAGGGGGATTTATTCGAAATTTTGAGGTTATATTCTAGACATCCCCCCACTACTATATACGGGCTGGGGAAGGTCGGCGACCCACCTGAGTGTGTGTGTGATATACATGAATAGTTTTTTGGAAAAATCGCTGTCCACGCGAGTTCCGCCACCCCTTGTTTTTTTGATAAAACGGGCTGCCAAACGAAAACTGTTGGGGGGAATTGATCGAAATTTAAAGGGAGTGTACACGACACCCCCCACTACTTTTCACGGAACGTTGAGCCCCCTGGCGACCCCCCTGAGAGTGGATCACTGGAAAATAAAATGATATTTTGAGAATTCGCTGTCCAGGTTTAGCACTGGACAGCAAAAAGAAAAATTACATAAGAATGTCCCTTGGAGGACAATGTATACCACTGTAAAAAGTGTGTATTCAAAAAGCAAATTTTCAAATTTGATCTGGTACAAAAGTCTATTTGACACCCATACACAAGTTCCAGATTAAATTTCGATTGAAGTCAAATCTTTAATACACACTTTTAAAGCTGGTTTACGATGCCTTCTAGGAGATGATTTACAGTAAAAATTCGCGTAAACAACATTGCCCCAAAAATAAACCATGGAGGAGATTTGATGGGGTCACTGTAATGATGTCATCGATGACATCATTCCAGGAACAAAATTCGCCTTGTGGGACAGCTTTTGTGTTGACCCCCATCAAATCTCCTCCATGGTTGATTTTTGGGGTAATGTTGTTTACGTGAATTTTTACCTTAAATCATCTCCTAGAAGGCATCGTAAACCAGCTTGAAAAGTGTGTATTTAAGATTTGACTTAAATAAAAATTTAATCTGGAACTTGTGTATGGGTGTCAAATACACTTTCATACCAGATCAAATTTCCATTTTAAAATTTGCTTTTTGAATACACACTTTTACCAGTGGTATACATTGTCCTCCAAGGGACATTCTAATGTAATTTTTATTTTTGATGTCCAGTGGCAAACCTGGACAGCGAATTCTCAAAAATATCATTTCATTTTCCAGTGGTCCACTCTCAGGGGGGTCGCCAGGGGGCTCAACCTTACGTGAAAAGTAGTGGGGGGTGTCGTGTACACCCCCTCAAAATTTCGATCAATTCCCCCCAACAGTTTTAGTTTGGCAGCCAATTTTATCAAAAAACAAGGGGTGGCGGACCTCGCGTGGACAGCGATTTTTTCAAAAAAATCTATTCATCTATACGGCGACCCACACTCAGGTGGGTCGCCGACCTTCCCCAGCCCGTATATAGTAGTGGGTGTGTTTCGAGTATATGCCCTCAAAATTTCGAATAAATCCCCCCACTACAACTGGAGATATGGCGTCCGGCACCGACTCAGAATTTGGGTGGCGGACCTGGCGTGTCCCCTGTTTAGTAGGTACTTTATGAAAAGCAGGTGTCTCAAATGGCAAAAATACTCTTTATTTTCTCAAAAAATTACTCTCAGTTCATGCTATATTTTTGTGCACATCAGTATAACATTTATCACCTTAATGAATCAGAGTTGGTCAAATACTGGTATTTTTGGAAAACGTAAATGTAAACTTAAATACCTTTTCCAATATGAAAGTATACCGTATTACCTCGAATTAACCCCCCCCTTGAATTAACCCCCCCCTCGAAATACCCCCCCTAAATTTCGACTGAGGAAATAATAAACCCCCCCCTCGAAATACCCCCTTTAAAATTGAGTGTAACGTGAACGCACATGACAAATACCGCAGTTTGTGATCTGTACAATGCAGAACACACGTTAAAACTGATGATTAAGTGACGTTAGGGAAGGGTTTTTGTGTATATACAGTTATAGATGCGTATAAACACATATACATCTATGTAATTGTTCGATTTTTCTACGTCTGCGTATGGGGAATTTCCGAAAATTTCTGGCGGAATAATAGACCCCCCCTCGAATAAACCCCCCCCCCTCGAATTATCCCCCCCTCAAATTTTGCTGGCGAAATAATAAACCCCCTGGGGGTATTTCGAGGTAATACGGTAAATACTAAAACGTAAGGTATTTTTTAAAATACCTGGGAAAACGTAAAATAAAACGTAAACATAAAAATTTTTTTACCATATTTCATCTAATAGAAGGGCGCCCTTCTTTTTTTCACCAACTTTCTATTATGGAGATGCTGTCTTTTGGAAGCTGCCCTTCTATTTTTTCGCCAGTTTTTCAAACAGTTTGTCACGTTCTGTCAACGATTTCCCAAGTGTTATGTCACAAAAAAATTATATTCTGGCGATTCATAGAGTTCTTACAACATTTGATTTTCAAATAGCACAAAATTAATCCACAAAAGCCACTAAATAACAGCATCCGCTGACTTTTTTAACGCATTTGGCACAATTCGTGTTTGGGAAGATATAGGTACATACATTTTACTCTGCACTGCAGGTGGGGTCGAACCATAGAATAATTTGAATATTGAATATACCTATTTTGAAAAAAACGGCTTCTGTGGAGGAAAAGTGTGCGGAAAATTGTTAATCGGAAATTAAGTTGTCGGAAATTTATGACAGAAGTTGCATTTTGCCAAAAAAATTTCGGTCTCACAACGTTTTTTTACGTTTTCTCTGGGACCCGGGTATTTAGGTCAGGAAAACGTAACAAAACGTAACGGTATTTTATGAAAATGTGAACGTAAACGTAAAGTATAAATACCGGAATAACCGGGTATTTCGGGTAAATGTAAATACGTTTTTGCAACTCTGTAATGAATCTATCAACATTTATTAATCTGTACAAATGCATATCAAATGTGGCAGGTGCTGCCTACAAAGCGCAGTTTGCAATACTGTATCACGGTGGAGCAAAGGTAAAAGGAGGGCCAATAATCATATCGAAGTGTCTAGATCTCCATCGTGAGCTATGGGATGAGACATCATTGGTTCTCCATTTTGGAGGAAAACTGAAAGAAATGGAAAAATGGCGTGGACATCCAAAACGTTTTATTGCGTAAGTGGCTACCAGCCTTATTTGTTTACTTACTTTTCATCCATTTATTTTTTTCCTTTCCATTTCTGTATAATCACAATTATGCAGCGAAAAATTGTGCAAACTACAACGAGCTTTTACTCAGTTTGCGTTACACAGGACGTACTGCTCATGGCAGTGCAGAGATGACCCCGCGTGTGCTCATCTGGGCCTCGCCAAGGCACAAATATTGCGGAAGCAAAGTCGGAGAAGTAACTACACACAATGTAATGATTGGGACATGTACCATCTAGAGTCTGTGGAACTGGTGGATGCGACTTGTGTCAATGGCGGTCACCGACCACAAGATGTCACCAAAATGATATGTCATTGCAAGACAAGATATGGACAGTTAGCGAATTGTCAACTTGTTAGATAAATGTAAAATTGAGTATATTTCCAGATCCTTTGGATTATTTTGTGACCAGAAAAATGCTTCATCAGAATTTTTTCCATAAGTTCTTGTTTATCTAACCCCCAGAAGAGGTATTTTCTTCTCTTCTTTTTGGTGCAATTGTGCAGTCATCTGTATACATTGACATTTGCCCATGACAGACATTTGCAAAAGACATGTAAACTCGGCAGACATGCACTAGTCAGTGATTCGGCCCTTGGTTACCAAAGACATGTTTTTTAATTCAAACTTGAATGGACAGATTCCATTTGGTTCATGATACATTTGATTGAATCCTATTTTTTATGCGAGAACGATATGAGTTTGATAGACAAATCGTTATAGAAAGTTAGATTGTAAGGTCTTAGATCAGATCTAATCATCACAGCCCTAACAAATTCCTCCAAAAAGTACATACGAATTTGGCACACATCCAAATTCCTTGCGTTGCAGTAGAGATTGCTACATGAAACATAAAAAATAAATAATGTACGTGGTGCATGATAGCACTTTATAAATCACTTTTGGCAAAGTGTCTTGGTGTATCCGAAGTAATTTAGTAAGAAACTTTCGTAGGAAAACCACCAAAATAAGTAACTACTGTATTTCCTCGAAATACCCCCGGGGGTGATTGTTTCATAGTGGTCCGGAGAGGGGAGGGGTTAAACGAGGGGGGTATTTCGAGGGGGGGTTATTATTTCACAAGAAAATTTTTGAAAACCAAGTACGAAATTGTTGTCTGAAACGTACGCAGACGTCGAAATTGCAACAAAAACCGCCATTTATAAGGTTCTGTAGACTAATATTAGTATGTAGATGGTATGTACACTGTTCTAACGTGATTCCGACATTCACAGCAAAAAATGGGTGTGTGATGCGCGGTGAAGTGTCCTGAAGTGCCTTCACGCAGACGCGCAATGTACGCGCAAGACTTCACTACATCCCAGATGCTTCACGGCACTTCACGAACCATGCAAAGTATGCTGCAAAAGTTCATGAAGTGCACTTCACGAATTTCGGTCTTCGTGAAGCTAGGTGAAGTGAGTGGAAGACACTTCACCGAAAACTTCGTGAAGTGTGTGGAAGAACAGAGCGCACTTCCACACACTTCACGAACCCATTTTTTGCTGTGATTGTTTTAACGTGTGTTCTGCAGAACACAAAACACAGACTACAGTTATTGTCATGTACGTTCCCTTTACACTCAATTTGGGGGGGGTATTTCGAGGGGGGGGGGGGGTGATTGTTTCATAGTGGTCCCAAGAGGGGGGGGGGGGTCAAACGAGGGGGGGGTATTTCGAGGGGGGTATTTCGAGGAAATACGGTAAATGAAAACAATAAACCTAAATGCAGAACTTGCACCACTACTGGTGATGGTGATACTAGCAAATCAAATGGAAACAAGGTGTTTAAAACTGTGTGCGGACTTCCAGCTAGCAAATCATGGTATCAGTTATTTGAAGAGTACAAGCGGACTTGTATGTCAAACTGGAAATACGAAGATTAAATACAAATGCCATGATGCAGGTGATTTGAATTCTGTGATGAATGGCTTTTGAATAATTCTGATTACAGTGTGAACAATACAATTACAACACATACAGGGGTGGGCATTTTCAGTTACCATTTTCATTTTCAGTTCAGTTATAGATTGAGCTACAGTTGAGCTATCACAATGAAATTTTAACACAATAGAGTAGACTCCATAGGACACCTATGCTGAAGTTTGCAACCCAAACGGCCACAGTTTGGAGGAGTTGTGGAACACACAGTTTTTAGTGTAATTTTGTGACTTCACCCCCCTTATCTCGGGACTGGGGGACTATTCGAGTAAAAAAAGAATTTGGTAGTAGGCGCGACCACAACATACTCAAAGGGCATCAAAATCGGCCGATGTACGACAGAATGGGACGACACCAACGACCGATGCCCCCCCCCCTCAAATGCCACCCTCGATTTATCCTATGGGTGACGCCAAGTCACAAAATTACACTAAAAACCGTGTGTTCCACAACTCACCCAAAATGTGGCCGTTTGGGTTGCAAACTTCAGAATAGGTGTCCTATGGAGTCTACTCCATTGTGTTAAAATTTCATTCTGATAGCTCAACCGTAGCTCAATCTATCGCATTTTCCCAGCGGTAACTGAAGATGCCCACCCCTGTATTTTCTGAACTCATATTCTGACATATTCATAAGATCACTATTTTGCTTCACGTCCTTTGTCCACACAATAATTTCTTAATGTTAGAACCTTGGTCAACAAATAAGACATTTACAATTACTCAAAGCAATCCAATTCTGCAATTTCAAATCATTACAAGCATCCCAAAGCCCTGTAAAGTGTAAAGTAAAGTGTTTGCGGAACATGGCCCCAGGTTAAAGTGTGACATTGTCAGGAATGTGCTCCAACAGTGCAACTGAGAAATGGGTGTTCATTACAGATTATGTCAATTGAGGGGGGAATGTTGTGACTGATATTGACGGATTGGTGAAACAATAAAGCAGACAAAATGCAAAGATACAAATATATACAAAACTTTCAAAACTTTTTATGAAAACACGCCCCTGCTCTGAGTGAGCCCACTGCCCAGGACACAATAAACCAGAAGTTCAAAATACCACATCACAACTGTGTATATCGTCAATTCTCTAATAATGCCTAATAATAAATTCTCTAATTCGTCCTACTATTGTTTTCAGCACATTTTTGGGGGTCGCACAATTGGAAATGTCACATTATCTTATCCCTCGAATCATAAACTTCACTGTCCACATCACTCAAATGTGAGCATGACCATAGACATAAAATGGTCCAAAATTCTGGTGGTGACAGTGAGTGACAGGCATTTTGGTGGCGGTGACAGCAATATATACAGGGGTGGGCATTTTCAGTTGCCGCTGAAAAAACGCGATAGCTGGAGCTACAGTTGAGCTATCACAAGGAAATTTTGACACAATAGAGTAGACTCATCAGGACACCTATTCTGAAGTTTGCAACCCAAATGGCCACATTTTTGGTGAGTTATGACATGCAGACTTTTTAGTGTAATTTTGCGACTTGGCCCCCCTTATCTCAGACTGGAAGATAATTTGAGAAAAAAAAAAGAATTTGGTAGTAGCCCCGACCCCAAACCCCAACATACTCAAAGGGCATCAAAATCGGTCAATGTACGACAAAATGGGACGACACCAAAGACCGGTGACCCCACTTAAAATGTTACCCTCGATTTATCCTATGGGTGACGCCAAGTCACAAAATTACACTAAAAACTGTGTGTTCCACAACTTACCCAAATTGTAGCCGGTTGGGTTGCAAACTTCAGAATAGGTGTCCTATGGAGTCTACACTATTGTGTTAAAATTTCGTTGTGATAGCTCAACTGTAGCTTAAGCTATAGCGTTTTTCCAGCGGCAACTGAAAATGCCTACCCCTGTATATGAGGCGTCCAATTCTAAAAGTTCAAAATATGAAAATTTTGAGTTATGCCCGGAAACGTCATCTGGGCCTACTCCCGCACATTTTTCATAAGTTTTCATAAATTTTTTGACCTCCTATGCCCATATGGCAAAGTGCCAAATTTGACATTTTTGGGAAAAATGCAAAAAAATTGGGCAAGAAGTTGATAAGTCCATAAATTTCCAATAAGGCAGGCGCAACGCCGGCGGGAACAAAAATGTTGTCGCGTGCAAGAAGTCGACAAGTTTATTTCCCTCCCCAAAACGGTTTTGTTCTGTCCGAGTAGAATTTTATAGACACCCAATTTTTCACATATATGTTGAGAACAGGGGCTGAAAATTTGACACTTTATTGTCAACATTTGGAACTTAATGTTGAGCATGAGAGAGCCCCACTGGACACGCACCACGGACCTGGAATTGAAAATGAAACCTAAAATGCGATTTACTCAAAATCGCATTTTGTGGACTTGTGGACTTTTAGAATTAGACGCCTCATATATATATATACCATATTACCTTGAATTAACCCCCTCCCTTGAATTAACCCTCTCCCTTGAATTAACCCACATTGAAATACCCCCCCCCTTAAATTTTGCTGGGGAAATAAAAAAAACCTCTCAAAATACCACCACCCAAATTGAGTGTGAAGAGAATGTACAGGACAAACACCGCGGACCGCGGTTTGTGACCTGTAAATATGATGCAGAACACAGTTGAAACAAATGACTGAGTGACGTTAAGGCAGTGTTTAAGGTAATTTACAGCATAACTGTTATGAGATTGTGATTAAATGTGTGATTATGTAAATACTTCCAGTAAATGTGATTCATCTGTTTTATCACCGTTGTAGTATTTATGCTCCAAAAAAGGTACACTCAGGAGCTGTTGAGAGGACTCAAATAAAGCATAAAAACAGAACTGCGCTCTAAACACTTGGTGGACAAGCACTTCTGCACTTCTTTGGGCAGTGTAGGGACTCCCTCAACAAGCTAAATGATTGTCCTTGGGACAATAAATTAAGCCATTAATTCGTCTGGATTGATCACTAACACTGCCAAAGGGCACTGAATAGATCTCTCCGTCTCCACACAGAATTTGGAATCAGGCTGTCCGCGCCGGAAACGCGTAGTGTTTCCAGCGCGTTTATCACTGCGCGCCCGCCAAAATCACAAGCGCTTTAATGACTGCGCACTAAAGTGTTTGCAGGGGGGAGTCGCTTTAGCGTGCGTGGTTCCCGGACCGCAGTCGCGCAGCGCATGTGCCACCTGCGCGCTTGCGGGGGGGAAACCCTTTAGGCGCACGCGTCTCCCGTGCTGTAAACACGTATGCCTAACATTCACTGCGTGTTTGCAGCTGGGAATCGCGTTAACGATGAAAAAATCAATATCGACACGCTTTGCACAGATTTGTAATAAATACTCTGTAGTGTGAATAAATGAGTACATGATTTTTTCTTCTAAGGTACTTAGGTAACTTAACTAACAGGTACTTAACTTTTGAAACTATAAGTAACTTTTTCATCAAAGTTTTCTCACCACTAGGGTTGGGAATTTCAAAATTTTCGGTTCCGGTTCTCGGTTCCTCAAAAGTTGCAGTTTGAGTGTCGGTCCTCGGTTCCTCAAAACTTTCGGTTCCGGTATCAATTCCAGTTCAGTTGTTAGTAATACTATTATTGGATATATAATCAAAAAAACTTGTATAATACTTACAAAAAAATAAGCTTGTATTGGTTCAGTTCGGGTCGGTTCGTGTTCCCAACCGGAGCGTGAAATGTGGCGGCGAGCGGCGTCAGAGGCGCGGAAAATCACAGAGCTGCTCAGCTCTGTTAACTAACCACAGTGCTGTAGGCGCCTGGCAAATTTTTTGCGCCGCACACTGTGACACTTATTGGAAATGCTATCGTATGGAAATATGAAATGGAAATAATTATTAAATAAATAGTAAAAACAATATATAATGATGAAAAACTGTCTAATTTTTGGTTCATTATTTAGATGGGTTATGGTAGGTTTTGGGACATTTTGATTCTCATGATAACAATAGAACGGCAGCCTCCAAAAACGACAGGTAAAAATTACATTAGAAAAGTTGCAAGAGTTGGTTTCATACTTGTTAAAACTTATTTACGTTCACTCGATAAATACATATACCTACTTGACTAGGCAAAGGAGTGATAGAGTGCGTTATTTCATAGCCTATGTAGATACTCCGCGTAGTGCGCGCTGCGGTACTCCACGATCGATGAATGTGCGCGCTACTCGGCGGACCGCAAAGTATGTGCAGATTCCTACCATAATTGACTGAATCTTGTGATAACTTTTGTAAATTATCATTCCATTAAACACCATACCGGTTAACACAAAACTGCCTAGTATACCTAGGTAATTGGTTTTTGACATAAGAAATCGAGGCTACTATTTTTATTTATTTAGGAGAAAAATCAATTAAACAGGTGTTTTCATTTCACTGCCCTTTTAGCGGTATTGGTCCCCGGTCCGTGAAGTTTGCAATGTGTGAGTAGGATAATGAGGGCTTTTGTGGCGCGTGAACGTGCCGAAAATGGTGCAAATAGAATGGGAAAAATCAGCGCGTATGAGCGGCAGCATGAAATGTCAATTTAAAATGCCATGGGAACTGAAATTTGAATAATTGGCATTATGATTATTCACGATAATAATATGAATGTATTTATACTGATCGGATCCGCATTCCTTGCACTACTATGGAATGTCTACAATAGAATGGCAGTATCGACAGATTTATGCCATCACAAAATGTTAGAACTGCACACTCCATTTCACACAACGTGCTTCCCAGCGCGTTTACATTATTCTTAAAGCGCTTGCGCTCATGGAAACTCTTTAACAGAGGGTTTCCAGAGTGCTAACACTTTAGCACGCGAGCGCCTGCGCGTCGATAATTGGGAGTCGCTTTAAGCGACGTGTTTATGCGCGCTTGCATCTGTGCTCATGCATGAGCCCAGCGCGCTTGCGTGTTGGGAAACTCTTTAAGGCCACGCGTAACGCGTTTATGCCTTAAAGGGTTTCCGCCGCGGCCAGCCTGTTTGGAATAGAAACTTATTGAAAGTAAATTCGTCTGGTTTGATCACAAACACTGCCAAAGGGCACTGAAAATATCACTCCACACAGAACTTGAAATTATGGAGCAAACCCCGCCACATACAGATAGAACTACACATTCGCAAAATCCCGACATTGCTAATGGTCAAAGTATGAACAGTTTTTCAGTAACGTGAATACTGCCATTGCAAGGCTGAGAAATGTGAGAAATGTTAGAAATGAAACTGGTGACTCGCCGGGCAGTTTGCACACTGCTGTATGGCAACAATTAGATGAACTCACCAATTCTGATGGGTATGGGGTGGCACAAAATAGCCAAAATAATGATGTTACAAGCGTGAGCTTGGCCGTGTAGCTACGCTTGCTAGAAAGTTTAAAGGCTGAAGCGAGAAGACAAGACGAGTGCGTCGAGTCAAACCTCGTTTCCTACACCCGTCTTACACCTTCACCACAATGATGTAATTCTACTCCAAACTACCGCTTCATATGCAAATCCGTAGGTGCGCAAATAGACAGCAGTATTGAGTGCCTAAATAACAGCCTAGAACAATTGAGTTGGCCTAGAGCACAACTGATCTAACAGACAACAAGGGCTGCTTTTATATCACCAGTGAAACACCTAAATCTACTGCACAGCCCTTTAACATGGATTACACACACACATTCTTAAGTAAGGAAAATGCACTGCACTAACAGACAACCTATGTGCAGTACATAACAAGTGATAGGTAACAGGTTACTAAATAATAGAGCACTCAACAGATAACAATGCTCTTACACAACAACCCCCTCCAAGTCACCTGCACTGCAGGGGGCTGACTACCTAATGAAATGTAAAAACAGAAACCCGAGTAACATCTTAAAAACCTGAAAAAAGTGTGTAAAATGCCTAAACAAAATAAACACAAACACATCATACATAGCTGCCCATTTTACAAATCACCCTGGCGCAGCATTTCCTCTCCGCGCTGGCAAACCGATTTCAATCCCTTCTGTGAATTTTTCCTGGCAGATGGGGTGTGCTGCGTGCGCGCCGGCGTCACAGCCGGTTCGCAAAGCTGCTCGAGAAGCGCGCCCGCCGTGTCGCTACAGTCGCTGCCAGACAAATATAAGTCTGCGTCAAGTTGGCAAGTTGCCAGCAAGGGGTCATTCACTGTATTGCTGCTGGATGCAGCCAACAGGGAGCCAAGGGCGCTGGTGCTGACGCTGGACCTGCTGCCCATACTGGCACCATTGTCACCACAGTCAGTCCGCGCTGTTTGCAATGACTCTGCGTGGCTGCAGCGTGTCTGCTCGTCACTAGGCTGCATGGTAACAGCCGGACGTCTGCCCGGGCGCCACTGCGTAGTGGTGACGGCCGTACAATGTGTGGCCAGTTCAGTTGACGAACGGAGTCGAGTCAATTCCGCCCATAGTCCATCAATCTCACTGTGCAATTGCACTTCAACGTTTAGGGACCAGCGGAGAAGCGAAACAGCTTCCTGTGGGTCGGATTTCAACTTGTCAAAACCCGCTGACAGGACCCGAATCTGCTCTTTGAGGGAGGATATCTCATAACAGGCCGCATTAAGTTCCGATGCCTGCCGGTCAGACAATTGGATGTAGGATTGCAGCCGCTGCTCCAACTCAGCGTCAGCGAGCATGTTGACTTTGTTGGGCGTGTAGGCTGCTTGGATGGCTTCAGCGGTGACCGGCCCAGGGGGCATCCCTGTAGCCAGGTGTCCGATGTCTGCCTGCCGCAGGTCGCCTGTTGAAGCACCAGTCGCTTCGCTGCTCGGCGCCATATCATAGCAGCAGTTGTCATCTGCCACGTCACTCAGCAGTGAGTCGCGCTGCGGATCGCTACTGCCCTGGGCATTTTTCTGAGGCAGGTCGTGTGGCCGGTTGCTATGGCGGTGTGCGGAGCATGGCTGCTTGCTGCATGGCTGCCCACCACTTGGCCGCTTGCTGCGCAGCCACTCGCTGCGCAGCTGCTTGTCGCGCAGTTGCTCGACATGCAGCTGCTTGTTCCTCGGCTGCTGACTGCGCCGCCGCTCACAGTGCTGCTGCTCACCACACCGTCGCTCAACCGGCCGATGCGGTGCCAGGACATCTCGCTGGCTCGGTGCCAAAATTAGATGGTAATGTGGCACTCGTACCAATTTTCCGGAGATGTCTAGAATAGCGATTGATTTATCAATTCCCACAATAGTGTGGGGGCCGGTGCAAAGGGGTTGGATTTTTTTCTCTACTGATAGATTAAAATCTTTCTTTCTATACACCGAGTTGCCCACACGTAGCGGTAAACAGGCTTTCTTATCGCATGCTGCCTTATAACGCATTTGCGCATTTTCGAGGCAGTTGCGGGCTTTGCGCCACAACTTGCCCAGTTCACCAGGACGCTGGGTAAGTTGTGGGAACTTGGCGCTGAGTGCCCGCAATTTTGCTTTGAGTCGCGTATTACTGCTGGGGGGGCTGATGGTTGAGTTCAGTTTTGGTTGTGAATCAGGTTGAGTCGCGTCAAATCGAGTTGAGTCAAATTGAGTCGATTCTGATCGAGTTGAGTCGTTTGCAGTTTTGTCAAGCCCCACCCCCTCCAAGAGGGATGGTAAGTACCCAAACATCAGTTCGAATGGTGGGTGCGCGACATCTCGATTGTACGCAACATTCATGCGCAGAGCAATTTCTGGTAGCGCTGCCGGCCAGTCGCGTGAGCCTGCATTATGGGCCGACCACTGTCGAGTCAGCTGTTCGACGCTTCGAATAGCGCGCTCGGCCAGGCCGTTCGACTGTGAGTGGTACGGGGTAGTTTGTCGTAATTTGAAACCCCACTTTTCCGCCAGCGCTTCCATGTCTTTGTTGGCAAATTCGGTGCCATTGTCGCTTATGAATTCTTGTGGTGGGCCGAACTGGAAAATCAAGCCGCGCTCGACCGCTGAACTGACTTGTTTTGCTGTCAGTTGTCGCAGCGGCGCCAGCACCACGCCAGAAAGGTGTTCCTAAATGTCAAGTCACCATTCCCTTTGTTCCATTAAAAAGTAACCCTTGTGGTACATGGCTCTGTTCAGCTGAGGTCACTTATTTTGGTTACACTTTCAAATGTACTCTGGTGATTGGTTGGCTCCGCCCAGCTGCAAACCAGTTTTGGGCATTTCAGATCCATAAAAGAGAGCCCCAATCTTGTGATTATCATCAGTCTATTCAATCCAATTCTAATTACTAAGTCAGTGATTTACCAGCTGAAATGAGCCTACCCTTGGTTATTCATTCTCTGCTAACTCTGGCATAGGCCTTCTCTTCCCTCTGCACGGTGACATTTAGGTTCACAGGGGCAGGAGTGGCCACACGGAGCTGCCGGTATAGCTAAGATAGGGTGTTGTATGGGGAGAACCCACCATCTGTGATGCTTACTGTACGTCTGGACCTCTGTGGACTTGTTTTAGGCGTAGTATAAGCTGAAGTAGGCTGTACACCTATTGATTCGCTCTAGGCTTTCGTAAGGGCCCAAACAGTTGTGCTACGTCGTCGTAGAATTACTTTTGATAGTGGTGCTGTGCCAAGCTAGGACTTAAGTACCTGGTCTTGTGTGGTCTCTTACCAGTGTACCGTACTGCTATCCTCACCTGTCTGGTTTAGCTTATATGACCCTGAGTGTTATTTAGTCATTTTTATGTTAATGTTTTGATTTGGAAAGTGGAAAGGTAAATTGGAAATATTCAAGTACTTTGGAAACTTTAATTGCAACGTTATTCGAGAAACCCAATTAGTGTAATTCAAGCTTACTCCGGTGCAACTAATTTCTCTACCTAATCTATTGGCTCATTCCAGCTAGTGGATCTAATTGCTTCTAAATTCTAATTTGTGAATCATGATGGAAGTCGCTTTTATTTGCCTGCATTCAAGTGATGTTCAGTTGTCGGTTTTCGAAGCGTGGGCTAATCTTGTTCCTGTTTCTGAAAGTGCGCCAAGTTCTGAAGGTTTCTGGGAGGTTGATGATTTGGAACCGGGCCCAGTTTTTGATGGTTTTGAACCCGTGTCAGAATTGTTTCAAATTCAGCGGAGGGCCACGTATGCAGAAAAGGTTCAGGGCGCTGGTGATTTTGTGATTGATTCTGTTTTGCCCAATGGCGAAGAGATTAGCGATGCTTCTCAGCAGTGGTTGCTTGATCACTTGATCATGGAGCCAGCTTTTACTGAGCCTGGAATTTGTGGTGTTTTTGAGAAGACTGCGGACAGGCTGAGGAAAACTGTACAGCCTAGAAACCTTTGGTATTTGGTGGGTAAGAGAGGGAAATTACAGCCGTACGTTATTCGCCGCAAGCTTTTGCAATTTGCGCGACCGGACTTTGTTAGCTGTGGCAACCAAGTAGACCGAAAAGTTCGGAAGCCTACGTCCTTCGGAATAGCTAGGTCGAAAGGCACCAAGCTGGTGAAGTTTGGCAGACAGGTTTCCCGCGCACGCGCCAAGCGTAGGGCTTGTAGAGCAGTTGTTGAGCGTCCGGTGGACTGCATGTCGTTCGTTGAATTGTCGGAATTGTGCGATTATCTAGTTGGCGTGTTGCCATCGTTTGTTGTTCCATGCGTGCAAAAGGTAACCAAGTCCCCTGATAGGTGCTGTCGATTTGGTGTAATTAGGCAGGATGGGCTGCATGAGCGCATCGTTGAGGGTTCTGACGAATATGGGCATTGCCCAAGGTGCTGTTATTTGTCCCATAATGGTGATGTTGCAAGCCCCGGGGATGTATCGTATTGTATTAGAGGCAAGGTTGCAAGACCCGGGGGGTTATTGTATTATACGTGGATTGTGCCATGTGTGGACACAGTTTCTCTAGTGGGATGCGAATAATTTCGCTGGCATGCTGAAAAGATGCCTGGTCCAAATCGTCGATTGGGTTCCTGCTCAGCGCATTCGCTACGACGTTGTGCTCGCCCGGGCAGTACTCAATGACCAAATCTTTCAGCGACAGGCGCACTGCCCACCGATGTGTCCACCGTTCAATCTTTCCTTGTGCCGGTTTGACTAGCGCTGTCACAAGCGCCTTGTGGTCGGTGCGCACAATGACTTTCTGGCCGTCGATGAAGTCGCCCAGGCGATCCAGCGCCCATGTGCAGGCGAGGGCTTCTTTCTCGACGGTTGACCATTTCTTATGTGTCGTGGGTAGTCGCTTTGACACATATGAAACTGGGCGCAGATGGTCGCCATGCTGTTGCATCAGAACTGCGCCAAGACCGTAATCACACGCGTCCGTATATAGGTAATACGGCTTGGTGCGGTCCGGATGCGCTAGTACTGGCACAGTGCTCAGCCGGTGCTTTAGTGTGTGATACGCGTCTTGTGCTTTGTCCGACCACTGGTCAAATGCGGGGATGGGATCCGCCCCATTCACCCAATAGGTGCCCTTCGCTAGCGCATTTAGTGGTGCTGCAAGTCGATGATAACCGGGGATGTGCTGGCTGAAGTAGCCGGCTTTTCCCAGGAATGTCTTGATGTGCTGCTTCGTGGTCGGCATGGGCATGTCCACAATCGCCGACACGTTGCACCGTTTTGGGGCGATGCCATCCTGGCTGAGCTCGAACCCCAGAAACTTGACTTCCTTGCAGAAAAATTGACACTTTTCCGGCTTCAGTCGGATGCCCGCCCACTGCAGGCGGTCAAAAAGCTGGACCAAATGCGTGAAATGTTCCCTGGGGTCATTGCTGGCCACCAGGCAGTCGTCTATGTATGCATAGAAGACAGGTCGCTCGGGTTCCTGGTTCAGCCCGGCATTCACGCAGTCCATGAGCCTCTGGAAACTGGCGCCCACATTTTTTAAGCCCAGCGGCATCCGAGTGTAAGAGTACTGGCCGCGGCTGCACACGAATGTAACCATATCGCGAGTGGCCGGGTCAGCAATTGTCACATTGTAGTAGCCGAACGAGGCATCCATTGTGGAAAAAATAGCCCGCCCACTCATCTGCTGGAACATGTCGGCGGGTACGCATCCCGCACTGTCAACTCGTTCAGCTTGCGGAAGTCGAGGCATAGGCGATAATCGTCCTTGCCCTTCGGCACGATGACGAGTGGAAACGCCCATGGCGACAAGGAGGGCACAATCAGGCCCTTTTTCAGCATCTCGTCAACTGTCCGCCACACAAATGCGCGTTTCGGGGGCGACTCGAATCTGGCCGCACACTTCACTGGCTCGGCGTCGGGTATTAGTGTTATTTTGTGCTCGGTGACCTGCGTCTCGCCGATGTCGTACTCGGTTAGAGAAAACAGGCCCCTGCGTCGTGCCAGGAGTCGCTTGAATTTGTCCTTTAAGTCGGATGGCAAAGCGGTGGCGCTATCTGCTGGCAGGCGACTCCACACTTGCTGTATGTGTGCCTCCTCCTCCGCAGTCAGCGGACGCATGTCTGGAATGTGTTCAGTGGCTGGAGGTGGCGGGGTCGGCAATTCCAAAGTGCCGCGCACCGCCGTTGTGTCGGTTGTGTCCTCACACAAAAACCGATCACATTCGAAAACCTCTGCCACTTTGGTGTCGGCGGGCAGGAACTGGTCAAGGGCCATTCAATTCACAACACAAAGTGCAAAACTGGGGTCGTGCAGCCAGTTGCTCTTTGGGTGAAACGCTGTATTGCATGTAATGCCCGGCACAAACTCCACCAGTTCACCGCCCTCTCCAAGGGTGTACGGGTCCAATGCATAGGCAACAGCGGGATTATCCTTGCTGGCTTCTGGCATGCCCGCCGCTTTATCCGTGCCGACCAAAATCTGCCGGCGCTCGCCCACCGGGATCACTGTAGACTCGATAACACGTACATCCGCCGTACGCAGGCTGCGGCCGAACTCGTGTACTTGTGTGTTCATGGCACCGCCGAGCTGCTTGAAATGCTCCTCGAGGCGGTCCAGTTCCGCATGTGCATCTCGCACAATTTGCAGTTCGCCCCAAATCGCGGCCCGGCCCAGCAGCAGCGGGTCGGATGGGGGTAAATATTTCATCAGTTTGACGACGGCTGGCAGGGTAGCTTCGTGCCACTGCCCATCTGGGGTCTGATGGCTCACCGCCATGTCGTAGATCCGCAGATGCTCGGCTGGGATCGCCATGCCTGACGTGTGCACGCTTGGGTAGGGGTAAACCCTATACTTTGCCCGTTCTGCCTGTGCATCCACGCCCGCTTTCACCCAGATGTCCTCAAGCACCGTGTCCTCAATGAACAGGCCGATATTGCAGCCTGTGTCAATTTGTCCCTTGATCGGGAATCCCATGAAATGGATCGTTGCCACCGGATCAGCCGACGTATTTGTCCTGGCGCTGCCGTGGCCCGTATCTGTGTCCACGCTGGTGCTCACGCCTGATGCGACGGGCCACCAGTCAAGTTCCTCTTTGTCGTATGGGTCGGGATCGGCCTCCTCCTCCTGGCTACTTTCTGCCGGGACTGTGCCGCGGCTAGCCTGGCGAGTGCTATCCAAGGCAATCCCCATTTCCCGACAAGCTTGCGCCATCGTCTTTTTGGTGTCTTCTTCCGTCTTTCCCAGCCGCTTCAGGTTGTCTTTGACATTCTGGAGCCGCTCTGGCTGGTACTTGGCGGATCGGGGGTTCATGAAGCAGTCCGACGGGGCGTGGGGCTGCGGGGAGCGGTCCCAATGGCTAGTGCAGATTGGGCCCTTGTATGTGTGCGGGTCGAGCATGGGTTGCCTGGGTCGCGTCGGCTGCTGCACTGTGCTGGCGGAACTGTCGTTCTCTGCCAGAAACGCCTTTTGGCCCATTTCTCGTCCCGCCTGTCGTTGCCCTTGTGGCCACCGCCACGGTCGGCGATCTCTGCTTGGTAGTTGCCGGGCCTCCTGCCGCAGCGTTCTGTTGCGCGTGTCCTCCTCCCGCGCCATATCCATCTTCAAAATGGCCACATCTAACGTGCACGTGCCTTCTTGCCAACGGTCCCTCCATGGGTACCAGCATGCCTTCGGCAGCAACTTGTGGGCCTCCGTGAACAACTTGTCGCCGATCATGCGTTCCCTCTCGCGGTCAGGAATGTTGTCGCTGACGTGGTGAAACGTGGCGCACAAGTTGGCGTACAGGTCAGCTACCGAGTCGCTTGATTGCGCCTGCAGGCTGTACCAGTCCGCCACGGAGTAGATCCGGTGGTCCAGCCTGTAGACGCTGGCCAACCGGTCGATCACATAGAGGACATTGTAGCGCTTTTCCATGCGCACTGACAGGTACCGCTTCTGCGCTTTGCCCTGCAAAGCCTGCGCGAAGACTGTCGTCCAAAACATTTGCTGCTGTGGGTCCGGGACATTGAGGGCGTATAACGTTGCGGTGTGAAGCCAGTGCTTGAACGAGCCACTTGCACCAAGTGGCTCCCCATCAAACTTGGGTAGCTTCGCCGCCATGCCCGGTACCGCCCCGGCGCCCACTTTGTCGTGTCGTGTCAATGCCGCGTGTGCATCGATAAGCGGCTGCAGCCCCTCCGTGTCGACCGTCACAAATGAGTCGACATACTGCACCAGATGGAACAACAGGGGCCCATCGGCGATCAGCGCCAGGCGCTCCTCTGATTCTAGTTCCCATGCATCTGTGTGTGCCAGTGGGGGCTGGGCCGATGGCGTGCGTGACGACGCCACCATGGCACGCATTTCTAGTCGGAGCTGTGCTAGCTCTTTTTGTTGGGTGCCGACTATCTTGTTGACGTCTGCCAAGCGTTTTTCGTACCGCTGGTCGGACGACCACTCGCTGTCGTGTCGGCTGCGATCATGCTTGCCGATCACTGGCGGCGGTGTTCTGGTCACTCGTCTGCGCTGGGTGCCCCTCGGTGGTTGTCCAGGCGACGCCGCGGCTGACGACATGCGCACGGGTGACGGGGGCCTAATGGCGCGTTCCGTTTCCGATTCCGCATCGACATCACCTTCGTCATCTGTATCCACCGTAGTGGGGTCCTGCAGCGTGATAGTGACTTCCTTTGTCACCTTGAAGTGCTCGTCGACAAGGCGCAGCACCTTCTTGACCAGAACAGCTGGGCGTAGTTGCACCGGTGCCGGTGGAATCGGCCACTCCGGTTTCGCCAGTTGGACGATCTGGAACAGGACGTTCAGGATTGCCGTCTTGTTCGGGGGCACGGCGTCGGCCCATTTGTTCAGCATAGCCGCCAGTTCGTCGCGCGTGAAGGAGACCGGGTGTTTCCCGTAGCTCCTCTGTGGCTGCTGTTGGCGATCGTCGGCCGCCGGCGGTGGCGAGTGGAACATCGTGTTGTCCGTCGCCGGGGTCGCTGCACGTGGTGTCGAAGCCGTGTCCCGGGATGTCGTCGTTGCAGCTTGAGTAGTCACAGCTGCGGGGTCGAATCAAAGTATGATCACCATGTTACCAGACAACCTATGTGCAGTACATAACAAGTGATAGGTAACAGGTTACTAAATAATAGAGCACTCAACAGATAACAATGCTCTTACGCAACAATGACGTGCTGTGGACATGGCTGCAAAACATGCAGCAGGACCTGAAACAGTCCATTGAAAACACAACTGCCATCATGCATGACAGATTTCAAAATATTGACACTCAAATCAGCATGCTAAAACAATTGACCAATGGCACAAACCATGTGGCAGCACAAACAAACCAAATCGCTGCCACTGAAGACTCCCCACAAGTCATTGTGGTACCTACCCATGAAATGGCGCCACTGAGCCAACTTTCGGCTGGATAAAAAATGGCCAGCTGCGGGGCAATGCCCTTGCAAGTGGTCATTACAACTATACTGGACTTAAATGGCAATGGGGATGATTTCAAGGACTGGGTAGAGACAGTTGAAAGGCACTTATTTATGGTGCCTGACACTTTGATGGACCGATTTTGGTGCATGGTATTTATGGCTAAGTATAAAGGCTGCGCCAAAGACGTTTACACGTCTTATTCCAATGAGCAAAAAAATGACCACAAGTTTATCAACAAGCAATTTTCCGCCATGTTCAAAACGCACACTCAGCCCTTGACAGTGCACCAATGGTGGAGGCTCATTCAACAGGAAAATGACACCTGCATCATGTTTTGTGCAAGATTGATGGCAAAGTTGCCATTGGAATACCATAAAAGAATGGCTGATGATGAGAAAAATTTCATCATTCTCACCCAATTTATGAATGGCATCAAAACTACGTGGTTTGATGAAAATGTCCTGCTGACATTACAAAATGACATTGACAAAGGGACTGTCACCTAGCCCAGCGTCTGGACACGTATTTATTCAACTTGAAAAGACTCATAATGGGCAGAGCCAAAGGGCCAAAGCCTCGGAGTGAAGTGGCACAACCAGGCGGCTTTGTGGCAAAACCGGGGATAAGTCACCCCAATTTTGTGAGAACCCAGACTCCAGGGGGGGCAGCAAAAGCCATTTAACAGGGATCGTTTTTTGAAATGCTTGAATTGCAACAAAATGGGACACTGGGCAGGGAATTGCACCAAAAAAGGAAATGTAACCCATTTGCCATCATCTGCAGATGGTGTCAAAATGGTAGGCCCAACAGCCACCCATAACAATCCGGTCATGAAAAAACAAAGCACTCCATTTTTCAACCCAAAATTCACTCCATCCATGGGTGTGGAGAGAAAACCCATGACTGGGCCATTTGCTCCATGAAAAGTGGAGGTGCATGTGTCAGAACTAGTAGACACAGTACAGCAACTGCTACTAGCAAATGTGGAGCCTATCAAGTGTAGGTAGAAATATGGCTAACTAATCATGCGTAAAAACGTAACGACAATTTTGCGCAGACACTCCGACGACTCGAGAACGACCATGTGCGACCGAATGACGACCCGCGGTGCACAGGGAAGTCACAGTGAACGTGCGGTTCGCTGTGCACTGCAAATCCGCCAACGAAGCCGCAGCCCCAGGACGGTACGCCCGAATGGACACTACTGCGGCCATGAATTTATTAATTGTTTCTTTTCCGTTAATTATTTAGTTGCTTCCCGTGTGATGCTAATTTTTCTTTTTATTTCAAGTTTCATTAATTAAGCTAATTAGGTTACCCGCATTTTTGAGTTAATTAAGTGAATACTTCCGTTTTCTTTTGCATTTCCCAATATGTACTTTCGAAAGTTATAATTATTAGGCTTTTATCAAGTTTACATTTTTGGTTAAAAGGGTGCAGTGTCTGGGAATGATTAGAAAGGCTTTTTATGTTTCTAGTTAAGCTAACAGGTGTTGACTCTGTTAAATGCTTAGACGCCCCGATAGATAACATTCAGAAAATTCCCCGACCAAGTGCATTTTTATTTAGGACTAGGTAATGGGTGGAAAAGTGGCAAACGGCAATTATTGTCGGCACGCAACTGCAAGGCACATGCAGAGCACAGTTTAAAGTGAAGAGCACAGCAGTGCCAATTAATTATTCCCATCACCCAGGGTGATTGGTGAACTCACAAGTGCTAGTGTCTTGTGGCGTGTGTTCAGGCCCGAAGTTTCCAACCCTTACCCGGCAATGCAATAACCTTGAACAACCCCCGCAAATGAGCGTTCTTTCTGTGGCCTTGGTCGGGCGTGCTATAAAAATATTTTTCACCTAAAGGGGCGCAGGTTGATAACTCGTGTCACACCACCTGCTCTCGACTGTACCGTAACCTCTGAATAGAAACCCAGTTCCCGACACTCACCTACGAGATAAATTGCATTTTAATTACGTCAATGGTAATTACAGTTACTTTACGCTCGGTTTAATTCATATTTGTACCCGTTTTATTTAATTAGATATTTTTCCCGCATTTAATTAATTTACTTGTGCCTTGTACGCTATGTTTAAGGTTTTCCAGTGATCATTGAATTTGCCTTATTGATTCGCTTATTATGGTTAATTGTTGTGTCTTTGATTTAGTATTCATTTCGTTTATGGTAGATTTTGGTGATTATAAAACGCGCTGATTTTACATTTTTTCACCCACTAGAGGCTATACGACTCACTTGAGCTATTGTGAAATTGACTCTGACTATATTACTAAATAAAGTTCCCGTGAAAACCAACTTGGTCCCCCTGAAGCATACTAACTGCTTGAATTTAATTTGAATTTTATTAATTTCGGCTTTTTAACAACTAATCGAAGTAAACCGCCGGCAGCAGTTACGAAAGGGATTGGTAAGTTGCCGTGTCCGTCCTCAGGAACTGTCAGGACCCCAAGGGGTACTGGCGCCATTCCTGATTTGCGTGTAAAATCCCCGTACCATAAAACCAATTATTTATTTAATTACGCACGCAATTAGAAGCGCAAAGGGACCGGAAATTACAATTCTCTGCCGCGGCAAAATTCGACGAGTGGCGTATTTTTGTGGTAAAAACGGAAACTGGTAAAATTAGTAAAAACGTAAAATATCTGACAACTGGTAGCGTAGCGAGTGGTTTCCTAAGCAAGCCATAAAGTTTTCTGTCTGGGGCGCCTGATCAACGCCTCTACAAAAAACGGCTTCACGGATAACGAGTCACCCCAAAGGGAATTGAGATCGAGGGGGCCAGCAAGCTTACAAGGGGACACCATAGAACAAGTTTGGCACGCTGCGTTGGAGAAGCAAAAACAAGCACGAAGGCGCGCGCGACAACAGAAGGCTGGGCAAGAAGTGGACGCACAACTTGCTGCAGCTGAGAGTCAAGCAGGAGACAGTGAGTCGAACGATTCGGTTAACCCTGAAACAGAAGCGCCGGAAGCGCTAGAGGAGAGTGAAAGTCAACGCTGGTCTGGACAGACAGCTGAGGACACCCCGGTAATCAGGTTATCAACGGTTGAAGGTGCAGGGCCTGCGCCAGACAGTTTCAGTCAGTGGAAGACGCCAGCTGTACCGGCAGCGGCACGGCAGCTAACGTCCAGCGCAGAAGCCGAAGAAGCGCCTGGGACAAGCAGACAAGCTGCAGGAAAGGAAGCAGGTAAGACAGGTAAGTGGTCTAAGCTTCGGAGGACATTGGGTTGGAGCGCGGGCAGCTCATCCATATCGCCTGGAGTGCGATCGGGTTCTGAAGTCGGTTCAGACGGATATGTTGGTGACAGCGAGCCTCTAGGGCAGCCGTCGATCCAACGTGATTATCCTTTGATTGCAGCTGAGCTTGGAGCTACTGCAGATCAATTTCCCGTGATTGAAAATACCGTAGAGGAACTGTTGGAGACAGCGGCACAGAGTGGAGACACTTCCCCGGCGCTGCAGTTAAGCCCTCCGAAGAGCACGTCGACGCCGAGAGACGTGTCAGGCAACAGCAGTCGGAACTTATCGAGCGACCAGTCGAGATCGCAGAGCGCAACTGCAAAGGCTAGACGCCAGTTAATTAAGACCGAATTCTCAAGTAAACCCCCCGTGATAATTATTAGCAGTTCCGCTAGCAGAATGACAAACAATGGCGCAAACCAGACGGCGGCTCCGGCGCTGGAAGACAGGTACGCAAAGGTCAATAATGCGAATTTAATTTACCAAGCTACCATAATGGACCTGGACCCGGTGCAAACAACGCCATCCTGTGCACAATGGACACCCAAAAAGGCATGTGAAGCCGCAAAGAAATGGGCAAACATGATGAGTCAGGCGAGACCGGTTGGCGCGTTCTCACAGAATGGTGAACCAGGGGACTTGCGTATGGTGACACTAATTAAAATTGCTATGAATTTATGGGGAAGTGACCCAGTCGCCGAGGTACCTAGGGTGGAACATTTTCTGCAGGAATTCGAAGCGCACCACAGCGCACATGGCGATGATATAGTTGACCTGACGACTGCGTACCAGCAACATAATCAAGCCCTACAAAATCAGAACGCGACGCTGGGAGGAAATTCACCGGCCAGTGGCCATCAGCCGATAGTGCTGACCAATGGTCAAACAGCGCCTTTACAGTCATCAACGGTACCAGCGGCGCCCCCGTCGGCAGCTGGAACAAACCAGGTGAGAACTGTTACGCAGCGACGCGCTCGATCCCGCTCGCCGGCGTCTTCAAGAAGCTCGTCAGCTACATCTGAAGTGGCGCGGCCCACGGACCCGGGACAAAATTGCCGGGTGCGGGCGCGACTACCATGCCCTCGTTTCCACTGCTCTGCAGTGACTTGACGGATCACTACGATTTATACACGTACCCCCCCCTACCAAATTGCACGGCTATTGTGGACACTACGGCATCATTAGAACGGCCTCGAAAATTGACACTGACCATCTACAAACGAAATATGGTAGAATATCGTGCGGCAGCGCACAGGTGTGTGGCCTCTACCAGAACGGCAAGGACGTATCATAACTTCTGGGGCGACGTCACGCTGGAAAAGTTTGATTCTAACCCCCGATCTGTGGGCGCCGCCGAGTGCGAAGGCATGATTAAATATCATAAATGCAATAATGGGCCTATGACCCCTGTGAGTGATTTGGACAACGCATGGGACACCCAATACCCCACCAATGTTAGCTACTCAGGACATGGATTGTACTGTTGCAAATGGGTGAGTGAAACGACGCCACACTGTGGGCTGTTTCGAGGGGAAGTACGAATGAGATATGGAGCTAACACCATGCAAAGCACGCTGGGTGAGGTTAGCAAGTGCAATTATGAAATGGGTGCATGCACACTAGAAGACGGCAGCCAATTAACATGGAAACCGAACCCGAAGGCGGAATGCCCTTATGAAAAATGGCGCGAAATGCATGGATGCATTAGACAGGATATCTGGCTAGCCGATGATCACACACTATCACTGTCTTTCAGAGCACATGAAGAGGTTGAATCATGCGGCATCAAACTATGGAAATCAGATCAGGATATAGTAGTGGCCCCATTTGAAAAGGCAGTGATTCGAAGCGTCAGACAAAAACGAGCGCAAGGGCGACCCACGCTGGGAATAGTGAGCACAGGCCAATTAGCAGCCAGCATGCAGGCGGTATACGAAACAGCAGAACAAACCATGCGTGCACAGGCCGTAGCCACCTGCAAGAATGTGCAACACTTCCAAGAATTTGTGCGCCTGGCTATGAGTGAACATGCCACTACGACAGCCCGCTGGTACATGAATGATAATGAAATAATTGCCAAACCCGCGCCGGACGGATTTTTGGTTCACAAATGCTTCGCGGTAAAAACCTACGAGATCATGAAAGAGGAAAAGTCTCCAGAATGTTACGAAACAGTACCTGTGCAAGTTAGTGTGCACGGGCAAAATGTGACGTTGCACATGAATAGGTTGACAAACATTTTGCACTTTCAAGCGATCCCGGGATCATGCACCAATGCTCACAATCGTGTGGTAATGTTAAATGGACAGTGGTACAAATATCTACCGGAAGTAGGTGGCCTGGAACATTTACCTATGTATAACACACACAGTTTCCCGCAGAAATGGCAACAGGAAAAGGTTAAGGATGTGCATCATCAGATTTTTGCCGCCACGACCATGTACAACTTGTCAGAACTATTGCCGACGACCACCCTAAATGACGTATGGCATGCATATTCAATCGTGCGGCAAATTACGCAGGGGGCGGAGCCGAAGGTGGAATCACACATGCAAAAGCATCGAACCTTGGCAAAATCGGTATTGGCGCTGGGATGGTGGGATTTTGACACCTGGCGCACCTGGCTACAAGTATGGATTTACCTAATATGTGCACTAGTCACCATGCAGTATCTACTAGCCGCGCTCATGGCTGCAGCGCCGGAAATGGCCGTGACTATGGTGAACCGAGCAAAGGAAAAAATCAGAAAACGACCAAAGACAGAAGAAAAATCCAATGTCATCGTCGAACTGGCTGAGGACCGCCCTAGCGAACAGGTGAAGGTAAGAACGGTAATTAACCCGTGCGTGGGAATGCCAAGTGGCATGCCCGCACTCACGGGCACGCGTCGTTTTCCCGCTATACAATACAGTATCAACAGAAAATGCGATCTGGAAGAAGAATCGGTATGCATGATCACTTTCTCGACGGAAGAAAGAGATAACATACATCAAGTAGCCAACCGACGTGAAGAAATCGTGCATGTGTACTACAGCCCATCCATTACCATAACCATCGATGGGAGAGAATATCGAAGATGTCTACTGGACACAGGCGCCATGCGTTCATTATGCAACAGAGACGTGCTGATGCGGCACAAGGAAAAGGCTACTAAGCATGATGAAGTTTCACCTATCGGAGCCCTCAGGTGTGCAGCAGATTCGAAACTTTTGGTATTGGGACAGATGGAAATACCGGTAACCATGGGAAACCACACCTTCGGGATTGTGTTTCAGGCAGTGAACGGATTAGCAGGTGAAATCCTAATTGGCGCAGACGTCCTGCGGCACATGGTGGTAGACCTACCTGCAAGGGAACTACGAATCCCTACGGCTAACGCGATAATTCCGTTTGACAACCCCGACCCGGAAGTGCAGCAGCGCAGAATTTACGCTATTGTGAACGAAAAAATAGAAATTCTGGCTAGACATGAAGCGCTAGTGACGGCGAAATTATCTGCCCCCATGGATGAAAAGTTATTTACGGTCATGGGATTGGATACGGTAGGCGAACGCTGTGGAGTTATGGCCGCTTCAGCGGCGTATGAAACCAGTGCCCCCGTGTTTCAGGTGAGATGTGCAAATGTGCGAAACCAGCCCGTAGTGCTACAGGTAGGACAGCGCATTGCAGTGGTCGAACCAGTGGACTGCGTGCTGAAGGTGAAACCTGGAGACCCCCCCGCTGAATGGGTGAAGCAGTGCTATGACAGAGATGTGTGTCGACAGGTTCAAGCGACTGAACCCCCTCCCAAAGTAGCCGAAGACAAATTAGGACCCCCACTGCAAGTTGCATGTCCAGATGGACACGTGATGGAATTCACCGTGCCAGAAACATTGACGGACGAACGCAGAGAGGAACTGAAAAAGGTGATTTTGCAGTACAAAGAAGCTTTTGCCCGACATAAGTACGACATCGGCTACAGCGAATTAGTGGACTACCGGTTGCAATTAGTGGATAAAAAACCAATTGCATGCAGAATGTACCGGTTGAGTCTGGATGATCAGCAATACTTAGAAAATCATTTGAGATGCCTCATCGAGCACGACATCGTGGAACCCAGTATGAGCCCGTATTGTGCCCCCACGTTGGTGGTATCCAAACCGGATGGATCGAAGCGGATGGTAATTGATTACAGACGCCTGAACGCTGTTTTGCACGCTCCCCAATTCCCATTACCCCGCTTAGATGAAACAGTCGAATCTTTATGTAGCTGCAAGTATTTTTAGCAGTGCTGACATAAATCAAGCTTTCTATAACATTGCGTTGCATCCAGATGATCGACACATCACGTCATTCAGAAATGTTTTTGGACAATTTCAACTGAAACGTTTACCAATGGGATTAAAATGCTCACCTAGTTTAGCGCAGCGCTGTTTTGAATTAGCTATGGCCGGCTTAATACATCGAAATGTGTTATTATACATCGACGATTTACTGATTTATAGTGCAACCTGGGAAACACATTTATATGACATAGGGCAGGTATTGGAAAGATTAATTAGGAATAATTTCAAAATTAGCCCAAAAAAGTGTTTCTTCGCACGCGTCACAGCTGTACGTTTTCTAGGATTTATGATTGGCCGTGACGGCGTGTGCGTTCCAGATGACAAACACCACATAATACAGGACTGGCCGGTACCCACTACCGTAAAGGAAGTTAAGGGTTTTCTGGGAGCCATAGGGTTTTTTAGACGCATGATTCACAGGTGCGCAGAGTTAGCTGTACCTTTGTCAAATCTCACGCGCACGGGACCAAGAGAAAATTACAATAGCGACACCCCAGTGGATTTGACAACAAAACCCAAAGCACTGGAAGCTTTCCATAAGCTCAAGGAAGCATTGTTAGGAAGCCCCTGTTTGCAATTTCCCGACCCTAAACGCATGTTTATAATTATCACGGACGCCTCTAAAATCGCCGTTGCGGGCGTACTGGCACAACGAGCAGAGGACGAGAAAATACTACATGCATGTGCTTTTTACAGCCGGAAGTTAGGTGCCACCCAAAGCAAATGGCCAGCGATTTCCCTGGAAGCGTGTGCAATCTACGAAAGCATACGTAATTGGCATTGTTATCTGGCGGGACAACCCTTTGAAGTCTGGACTGACGCCAAGAGTATTTCGTGGGTAAAGAATCCTAATTTAGAGACTACCCCGCACGCCATGCTGCACAAGTTCGCTTTAGCAATTACGCCGTACCAAATTACGTTCAAGCATTTGCGGGGAAAAAGCAACGAATTAGCAGATGCATTATCCAGAAGACAAGACGCACCAGTGGTATTCGACGAGAAAAAGGACCTGGATGAGGCTTTTGAGCAGTTCGCACAAGTTACGTGCCGTGAAATCGCTATCCCGCACGATAAGCAGGTTACGGTAGCTGCGGCGAGCAGGGCAGCGTACCAGCCAATCAGCGTAAATGAGGAGGCGGAGTTACTGCGACCAATCAGCGACCGGACGCGCGGACGAAAAGAGGCAGAGTCACCCGGGCTGCGAGAGCGGCAGCGGAATGCGGAAGCGCCTGGAACCGGAACAATGGCTGGTGGTTCAGGAGCCGGAAATGAAGTTGTTCCGGGTTTGACGAGTGTAAACAAGCGCAGTACGATCATGGCGCTACCCCCCATGACTCCGGTTGACAAATTAAAGCGGCTACAAGCAGAAGAACCATACATAGCCACAACTATAGAAGTGTGTCGCGCGGATAATTTTTACAGCGCCGCACCGTATTTTATTGATCAATACGGTTTATTACGCCGACAAGCGGGAACATCCCAGATACCAGGTGTACAATTATACGACCCAGTGTGTATTCCATCGGAATTAGTTCCATTCGTGTTAGAATTAGCTCACAATCACCCCACGGCGGGCCATTTAGGAATAATAAAAACATTTGAAAGATTACAGGAATTCGCGTGGTTTCCAGGAATGCGGCCAGAAAGTGCGCGCTGGGTTGCCACCTGCCCTTCGTGCAACGCCAAGAAAGGTCTCAGAGCGGCAATGCGAACTCAAATGGTGTGCCGCCAGGTAGCCAAAAGGCCAGGTGATGTGATAGCAGTAGACGCAATAGGACCTTTACTAACCACGAAACGCAGAAACCGACATGTGTTAGTATTTGTTGATCAGTGTACACGTTTTGGAATTGCCGTGCCCGTTCCCGACATAAAACAAGACACAGTATCATTTGCATTTCTGTTGCACATTTTGCCTATATTTAGTGTGCCGGCCATTATACTCAGTGATAACGCCCCTAGTTTTACCGAGGGCACTTTTGCCAAGCTTTTACAATATTTGAACGCGACCCAACATACATCATTTGCGTACACCCCCAAGAGCAACGGAATGGTGGAACGTAGGAATGGTGTTCTGATGGAAATAGTATCTCACTACATAAATCGTACACATGACGATTGGGACATACATTTAGGCGCCGCTGTACATGCGTACAATACGTCAAAACACCCTTCCTTGCAAACCACCCCTTATGCGTTGCTATTTGGCAAGCCTGCTGCGTCTATGTGGGAGCGTATGATCGAGCCTCCCCCCGACACTGAGGCATTGCCCTCATTGCCGCATAAGCGCGCTCTTATAAATGAATTAGGCGCGCGTCTGACCACAGCACGCGAAGCAGCGCACACCACTTTAGCAAAGGCGCAGCAAAAGGAGCAATTTTACGCCAATCGCCGTGCGCGCCGATTGAATGTGCAACGCGGGCAAGCGGTACGCGTATACACGCCGCGTATTACTCAGTTGACAGGCCCCAGTAAGAAATTCGCGCCTCGCTTTATCGGCCCGTATGAGTGCATTGATTATGCCCACCCATTAGTGACTTTATTCAACAATATTAATAAGAAAATTTATGTAGTTCATGCAGATCGTTGCAAGGCAACCAGTGAATATTTAATTCCCCCTTCTTACAGTGAATTATACGGCGACGACTAAAATTGATTAATTAGCTGATTAATTAGCCGTTACGATCATCGCCGTCGCGTCAAACAACACGGAACCAGGTATAACAGGTATGAAGTGTGTGTGAAAGTGTGCGTGTGTTTTTAGGAAGCTCGTGCACCCCTTTTGCCCACGGGCAACTGGACCGCACGAGTTCTTATTACTTTCCCCGTTCATAAAACTTCGTAATTAATTATTTTATCACATTGTTATAATTATAATGGCTTCGGCCTCTCGCAAACGCCCATTTGAAGGTGCAGACGCCCCGCCCATTAAATCCAAGGAGACAAATACACATGGTGCCTGCGGCGGCGGAACCATCCCCCCGCGACAACTTTACTGCGCGCAGCAGATGCAAAATGGACCGGAAATCTACCCTAGCAGAGGGAAATTCGAAGGTTGGGTAGATAGGGTGTATATTGACTCGGGCGCCGACGGGCATGTTGAGTATCAGTGCCATGTGAGAATTTCTGAGCAGACGATGGCGATACTCAGTGAAAACGAGCAGTGGGTGAATGCGGATGAAGCCTATCCGTATTTTTATTATTCGAATAAGCGGGCCAAGGCGGCTAGGGACAAACGGACCACCCAGCTGGTGGATTTGTGCGCGAGAATTCAGAAACAACACCCCTCGATGTTTCTGCCCCTGGTGCGCCACGGGATGCGTTTCTCGGCGACCGCAATCGCACAAAAAATAGAAAATCCCAGGTACTGGGAGTTTACCGGCGTCGCGATATGGGGTAATCAGACAAAGTGCCCCTTAAACGTTGCCGCCCCCGTGGTCGTGAGTACGCAGGGCACGCGGCGCGTCACTCAAGCGGCACGTACATTGACACGCGGCGACACTTCCGGCTACCAGCCCTACACGAGCGACTGGAAAACGGCGCGGCTGCGAGCGGCCTTCACGCCGTCGAATTACAAAAATCTGGAACCGCTGGGCGCGGCGGAGCGGGGCGATGCCGGGCCGGAAAAGTTGGTCATTTTGCACAGAGAATACGTGAGTGACAGCAGAGTGGAAAATTTGAGTGCTGGGCAGTTGGGGCTGGCCCACGTCGAATATCACGACCTGAACGATTTGGACGTGTTCGGCGAGGAATTCTACGGCCATGCGTACGGGCTGCAGGTCGCCACAGCCAAGGACATCAGCACAACGGGCATCCAGCCGGACACAGAGAACCGAGACAATATGGACGCATTTCTCAGGTATAAATTGGGTATTTTAGCAGCGGCCCACTGCTATAACGAGTCATTTTTGCGGTTTCGGGCGAAACGCGCAACGGATGTGTGCGCACATGTGTCCTGGGAGCACACGCCGCAGGGCACTGCATGCGATATTATGGTGCGCCGCCCGGACCCAGAAGAATTACAAGCTGACACTTTCGAAGGACCAGAAGAGCAGCGCGTGCGTTTGCTGGAGCGGGTGAACACGCAGACACAGCTGTTGAACCAGGCGACGCCCATGTCAGTGCTGAGCTTGGTGCTGGCCAGACCAGACGAAGACAAACCAGCGGCGGGTAGCCCCAATCTATCAGTCAGAATTACCAGTGTGGAATCAGAGCCAACCACTACAATGCTGCGTGCAAAATTGGACATGGCGGCGTCGCAGTCAGCGCTGCCCCGTACTCTGGAGAGTGGAAGATACATGGTGCGCGGCTCAAACGACTCACCCAATTATGACCGAACCATGCGGTCACTGCAAGCCGCCCTGAACAAAGCACCGGTCGGCTGGGTGCCAAAAGTGGTTCAGGGGTCAAAAGTACTCACCCTGGAGGCGCAAATCCAATTAGCGGTGATATTGAATTTGCGTCTGCTGGATGACAAAACCGACTGGGCGCTAATTAGCCGCGAGGCTAACGAGTTGTACGAATCATTGTTCAGAGGAAAAAACGAACAAATGATTCAGGCCAAATTAGGTGAGTTTTTGCCGCAGCAGGGGCAGGTAGAAGTTTTAGGAGCTGTGATCACAGCCGTGCGAATGCGCAAACCCCTTTTGATTATGTGTGACTCGCCTTTCGGGTCCGGGAAGACGACCACACAAAATCAACTGGCGTATGTGTGTTCACGCGGCTATAATTATTATAACTCGAGACCCAGGGTGCGCGCGGGCTCCGACTTGCCATCGGACAAGCAGCCGAACGCCAAATACCATTCGACGCTCATCACGTGCACGGTCAACTCGGCGGCTGACGAAGGCGCGCGGGCCCTGACCAATCTGAATAAATTAGGGCAGCGGGATATTTTTGGGGCTTTGGAAGTTTTGTTGCGGGAGCGCGCGAAATGGACCGCTATGGCTGATACGCCATTTTCTGAAATGCAAAAACTGGAGGGTTTTGAAGAATTTTTGAAATTAAGAGCGGCATTTCCGGTGCGCGTTTTGAGCCCCATGTGGGAAACTGACCCCACTTATAATACCACCCCCGCGACCCAATTGCCAACCCTGCACACCCTAGTACAGCGAACCGGCCACAACATCGTCCGCCTCAGCCCCGAATGGACGGCAGCGCTGGAAAAGTACGACGGCGCCAAGAAGGACTACGAGCTGGTGGACGAAATTATCAACAACTGCACGGACGACGCCGTCATACGCGCACAGCTGACCGAACAAGTGCCATTTCTCACCGCCGAAGACGGAGATGAGCAGCCATTCGATGACTTCGAGGCAGGCGTGGCGGGTGCCCGGGCTGGTGAGGCTAGTTTAGCTGACCAGGGATTTTGGGGTAAGGTGCTGCGTAGGGCGCTGTCTAAATATGTCAGGGCTACGGTCAGGCTGCACCGGGTGTTCTTGGAAGTGGTGCAGCCCGGTCAAATCCATGTCACTTTAGACTCCGCCCACGACGCCCGTATAAAAAGTGTGACTGCGTGTGCGGTAATTATTGACGAAGCGTCTTTGGCGTCTGACGCTGCCGTAATTAGCGTGGTTCAGGCAGCTCAGCTCCCAGTGAACGGCATGCTACTTCTATTTGGAGACAGTAAACAACTGACGCGTATGATTCGCGTGCAAGACTGGGTGGAGCCTGTCCTGAAACCCGACCCCACCCTCATTGATAGGCTCACACAATATCAACTATGTCCCGTGGTTCACTTGGAAACAGTGTTCCGCGGGCATCGCCAGCTCATTCAGGCTAACTCTGTGGCGGCGTACAACGGACTGCTACGCGCCTACAACGACACTGCAGCGCACGGCGCCACCATGTTGCCCGCACCTGGCGACTTCGAGGATGGCGTCATGCTGTCATCGACGCTGGTGCACCAGGGCTGCGAATCAAAAGAGGGCATGTCCATTATCAACAAGAAGGAGCTGCGCATCATCCTGCACCTGTACGACTACCTCGTGGCCACAGTGAAAGAAGATCCCACCCTGCCCTGGGCAGATCTTACCGATCCCGCTAGTTTGCTAATTGTCTGTTTTTATGCGGCGCAGGCGCGCGCCCTAATCAGTCGACTAGTAGCCCATACAGAACACGACGCGGCTTACTGGGCCACCCGCGTGATCACTGCCGACAAAGCACAGGCCCGTGAAGCGGAAGTGGTCATCGTTTCCTGCGTGCGCGGCAGCCCGCCTACCGACTCCGCCCAGCTGGATGCCGACCCCAAGAAGGCGTATGGTAGAGTTGGATTTGTAGCGGAGTTGCCCCGGGGAAACGTAGCCACCTCCCGCGCCAAATGTGTGCGCATCGTGGTGGCCAACGCCGAGACCATGTTGTGGTCAACCTTTTTCCACCGGTTTCTGACGGTCGAGCACAAAGCCGACCGGATTTACTCTTACGAGTCAGGCCAAATTTGGGGAAACGTGTTGGGATTTTGGCCTCCGGAATGGCGCCCGCGGGCCGACTTGAAAGAACTAGTCGGACCGGACAGATACCCGGCCCTCGAAGAAGAACTGCAGGCGGAATGTTTGTCTGACATTGAAACCGCCACCGCGGGCCTTGACTCCTCCGCAGACGCGCGGGAGGAGGGTGTGCCGGTGTTGGAGGAAGTGGTGCCCGTTGTCGAACCAGTTTACCGCCCTAATGAAGAATATTCCCCCATTAGCAACGACATGGCGGCCATGGCACTGCAGAACGTAGCCGAGCCCCCCTCGCCGCCGCCCGAGCACCACGACGCGGTCGAGGCCATCCCACTGCCACCGGAGGAGGCTCCAGCGCAACAGGTAGAACACCACATGGAAAATGGTAATTGTGAAAATTGATACGAAACAATTTTTGTCAAAAAACCAGTTATCAAAGTTTCAAATTAATAATTCATGCACAACTTTTTGTCATCAGGAGAAACAGACAACCTTGTAACAAAAACCAGTAATTAAAAACATACTTGTTAATATTCCATGAAAACCATTAGAAAATCTTGTCGACGATCAGTTTTCACACACACAGTCTGCGACGTGTCGGTCGAGCAGGTAATTTGAATGTTGATTCCAAACTGCCCATCCAGCAGTGGCACGATGCTGTGAAACAGCACAGATTAATAATCCGATTAATCAGTTTCCAACAAAAGAAAAAACTTTTTCTCACATCGAGTCCTGAGCGGGAACCAAAATTTCGAACTTTCGAGCACAAAAAGCCGGCACGGCGGAAAGCTGATGCCATAATTCGAATGAAGACGAGCCATATTTGCACCCCCAGGGCATGTGACTGCCACAGCCGTCCACCGAAAAATGCAGAGAAGGCATGATTTTTGAATAACCAAAAAACGGCGCAAAACACTTTTTCTGAACATGTCGTTTTTAGCCCGGAGGTAAAAAATTAATGGCTGGTGGGATTGTAGGTAGAAATATGGCTAACTAATCATGCGTAAAAACGTAACGACAATTTTGCGCAGACACTCCGACGACTCGAGAACGACCATGTGCGACCGAATGACGACCCGCGGTGCACAGGGAAGTCACAGTGAACGTGCGGTTCGCTGTGCACTGCAAATCCGCCAACGAAGCCGCAGCCCCAGGACGGTACGCCCGAATGGACACTACTGCGGCCATGAATTTATTAATTGTTTCTTTTCCGTTAATTATTTAGTTGCTTCCCGTGTGATGCTAATTTTTCTTTTTATTTCAAGTTTCATTAATTAAGCTAATTAGGTTACCCGCATTTTTGAGTTAATTAAGTGAATACTTCCATTTTCTTTTGCATTTCCCAATATGTACTTTCGAAAGTTATAATTATTAGGCTTTTATCAAGTTTACATTTTTGGTTAAAAGGGTGCAGTGTCTGGGAATGATTAGAAAGGCTTTTTATGTTTCTAGTTAAGCTAACAGGTGTTGACTCTGTTAAATGCTTAGACGCCCCGATAGATAACATTCAGAAAATTCCCCGACCAAGTGCATTTTTATTTAGGACTAGGTAATGGGTGGAAAAGTGGCAAACGGCAATTATTGTCGGCACGCAACTGCAAGGCACATGCAGAGCACAGTTTATAGTGAAGAGCACAGCAGTGCCAATTAATTATTCCCATCACCCAGGGTGATTGGTGAACTCACAAGTGCTAGTGTCTTGTGGCGTGTGTTCAGGCCCGAAGTTTCCAACCCTTACCCGGCAATGCAATAACCTTGAACAACCCCCGCAAATGAGCGTTCTTTCTGTGGCCTTGGTCGGGCGTGCTATAAAAATATTTTTCACCTAAAGGGGCGCAGGTTGATAACTTGTGTCACACCACCTGCTCTCGACTGTACCGTAACCTCTGAATAGAAACCCAGTTCCCGACACTCACCTACGAGATAAATTGCATTTTAATTACGTCAATGGTAATTACAGTTACTTTACGCTCGGTTTAATTCATATTTGTACCCGTTTTATTTAATTAGATATTTTTCCCGCATTTAATTAATTTACTTGTGCCTTGTACGCTATGTTTAAGGTTTTCCAGTGATCATTGAATTTGCCTTATTGATTCGCTTATTATGGTTAATTGTTGTGTCTTTGATTTAGTATTCATTTTGTTTATGGTAGATTTTGGTGATTATAAAACGCGCTGATTTTACATTTTTTCACCCACTAGAGGCTATACGACTCACTTGAGCTATTGTGAAATTGACTCTGACTATATTACTAAATAAAGTTCCCGTGAAAACCAACTTGGTCCCCCTGAAGCATACTAACTGCTTGAATTTAATTTGAATTTTATTAATTTCGGCTTTTTAACAACTAATCGAAGTAAACCGCCGGCAGCAGTTACGAAAGGGATTGGTAAGTTGCCGTGTCCGTCCTCAGGAACTGTCAGGACCCCAAGGGGTACTGGCGCCGTTCCTGATCTGCGTGTAAAATCCCCGTACCATAAAACCAATTATTTATTTAATTATGCACACAATTAGAAGCGCAAAGGGACCGGAAATTACAATTCTCTGCCGCGGCAAAATTCGACGAGTGGCGTATTTTTGTGGTAAAAACGGAAACTAGTAAAATTAGTAAAAACGTAAAATATCTGACACAAGGGCGAGACCGAAACTGCACAAGAAGAAAATCCGGATGCCGCTGGCGACAATGGCGACGTTGAGACTGAAAACCAGCCCGATGAAACTCTGGCTAAAAACCCGGACACTGAGAATGGTGAGTCTTTTTCAGATAATAATTACAATTGCACAAATTACAATTGCACAAAAATAAAAAGATTTCACCATCACAGATCACTGCAAATAAAGCCCAAGCGCTTCGCCACCGGCGTCGAGGTAATTTTAGTAGAACGGTCTGAGTTGGTACAGAGAATTTGTGCATATGTGCTCGCAATATGTAATAAGTACATAGTCCACACTCCATTTCAGAAAAAAATTCTTTTTTTTTGCTATAGACAACTTTTGGATACATAAAAAACTACGGAAACAGATTTAAGCTGGTAAACGCTTAAACCGGTGCGAGGTGCTGGTCACACAAAAACAACATTTTCCTACACTACCTACGGAAAACCTATGGCCAGGCGCTAAAAGCTCGCCCACCAGCATTTGAAATAAATAAAACTTAAAATGCTTGTGAAGTGCACTGAAGCGGTTGGAAGTGCCTCTTGTGATCACACTTCAGAGCCTGATCAAGCCTGATCACTGGGCACTTCACCGCTCATGATCACACTTCAGATCCTGATCAAGCCTGATCACCGTTGGAATGCACTTCACCGACGCTTCACGAATCTTATTACTGAATTGTTTACAGAAATAAAAAATCTGAAATTTGTGAAGTGCGTTGAAGTGCCTGCGAGCGAGTGCGTGAAGGCACTTTACCGCAGATCACGGCAGATCACCGGCACATTATTTGCTGTGGATGAGCTCAACTTGCTGCAGTTCTTGGAAGAAAGTACCAATGGCAATGGTCCAGGTACCAAAAACAATGATTTTGATGATTATGATGAGTTTGAAATATATTTTGACTAATAGTGAAGTGATTGGTGAATGACCAAGGGTGCCATGGCGCCATTGGAAATAATGGTGCCAGGCGCCAGATAGCCCCACAGAAAAGGGTGCCTAGTGCCAATGGCACCATGGCGCTGGCGCCCATTGGCGCCAGCGTCATGGCGCCATTACATCACTATAGTGATGGAAAAGTGCCATAAATAAGGGCGCCAGGCGCCAAGTGCGCCATGGCGCCATTTAGAAAGTGGGCGCCAAGCGCCAAGGGCGCCAAAGAAAGAGGGCGCCAGGGCGCCATGGCGCCATTCGGAAAGTGGGTGCCAGGCGCCAGGGGAGCCACGGAAAGAAATGCCAGGGGAGCCACGGAAAGAAATAAAAAAGTGCCTACAACACCCTGCATGTGCAAAAAATGTTGCTAGGGCACTGTGGATATGCATTTATATCATAATTCGCATTCACCAGAATGTAATGAACAAAAACAAAACTAGCAACCAAAGTGTAATGAACAAAAACATGACAAATCCAAACACAATGAAAGGCCGGAAAATGAAAACAGAAATGGAAAAATATGCTGAAATTCTGCTGGAAAGAGAAAATTTTTTTTCAATTTTGCTGATATTGGCACCACACAAGCTGGTTTTCAAGGTTCCTGTTTGAAAACCCATGATTTCATTTTCGAAATCATTTAAACACTCTGCATAATGACCAAAATGGCCGCCATCTTTGTTTTTTTAAGTTTTTCGATGGTAGAACACATATTTGAAAACTCTGCTAAAATGCTGCAGACAAAACATTTTTTTTGTGTGAAATAAGTACACATTTGTAGGACAAGGTAGGTGTCATGTGATGTAGAAAATTATGCTTTATTTTGTGCACTGTATTGTATGTTTTTGCCGCCGTGATACATCTTTTGAAAAATAATTTTGTTTTCTAACCATAAATATTTATTTTTTAAATTATGTTTTTAATTGTAACTCATATCCGCCTCACATATATGTCTAGTTTTTTATTCTCTTTCATTGGATACCATGTTTCATGATACAAGTACAAAGATGACTGAGAAAAAGTCGTTATCCATAAAACATAGAATAATTTTTTCAAATTACATCCCTGTACCTGTAATTATGACATTAACACAGTAAACAGCGCTTATTTTTTCACATTGAACAAAAAAAACTGGAATCAAAACATTTCTTCAAAATAAATTATGATATTTTTATGCAAAAAACTTTATCATTTTTAAAAAAAATCACAAGTGCAATTAAGACATCTGATTTTGTATGTAAATGAAAGCGAAAGAAATGTACTACAAGTGAGCACTGATTGCAACTTTTTCACATTGAATACACTACAACCAAAAAAACAAAACAATTATATTTTATTTTTTTCAAAAATGTTTTCATTTTATAGTAACATGTGTCACAAAATGTAATATAAACATAAACATATTTGAAAACTCAAAAGTTATCTGGATCTATCAATGTGAGTCTGCCATGAGTAGATTTCAGCCAAACTTTCAGTTTCTCTCTCATTCCCTGGGCATCTCGCGGATCATTGTTGTGATTTGCATCTGAAGTTGGATCCAGACCATGTATGCATCATGCCAATTTAACTGCATGTATAAAACATTTGTTCAACACTTTCACAAATCTTTATCAATTTAATGAAATGAAAAAATATATATTATTTCTAACTGTTTGTAGACTTTGTTCTTCGACAGCGCACACAGGTGACAATTCATTTCCTTCCTCGTCAAAGTGATCGGATACATTTGTGCCACGCAATTCTTTGATAAAATTGTGCAAATAACATGCTGCCATAACCAGTTTGCTGACCCTGTGTGGTACCATTGAAATTGTCGTTAGCAGGATGTGCCACTGAGCAGCCAAAATCCCAAAAATGCATTCTACACAGCAGTGTGCTCAGGACAGCCTGTAATGCAATATCAGTTATAATCTGTTTTGAAGCAGGTGATTTGACCTCCAATGTAAAATAAACAAATGTTGTGGCACCAAAAAATTGCTGCACTTGTCGGTAGTATTTATGTGTGTGATGTGTGAATGTGTGTGATGTGTGAATGTGAAAACGTGTGAACTCTGCTGCAACGCTGCCAACTGATCAATGCATTTTTTCACACAAAACACTCTCTGGTAATTCCACAGGCATCTTTGACAAAAGTCAAAGATAAAAATCGTCATAATTTCCGCCCTGGCCATGGCAGCATTATCCAACCCAAAAGCTGTGTAAGTTTCACTTTGGTCAGTTTGTTGGTGCACGGGCTTCTCACAGCATGGTGCACTACAGTTGTCATGATAATCCATGTAAAAATACATTTTTATGTAAATCAGTTTTTCTAAGAATGAGAATTTTTTCAAAAGAAATAAAGAATGTAATTATGAATAAATGTATTGCACACTTTTTATATGGTTTAGCAGACAACTAGATAACACTGATTAACAGCCGCAAAATTCAACTCCACTGACAAAACTCACTTCAAAGACAAGCACACACATGCTTTATCTGGTTTTCCAACTGAATTCATCTAGTCTTAACGTGAGAAGGCGATGTTCCATTCCGATACAATGTTCCAAAATTTTGGTCAGAAAAGAGTAATAATTCGAGCAAACGTTTTTGAGTGTTAACATGCAATTTTCTGGCAGCTTACATTTATCTTTACATTTTTGAAGATTTTTCTTGATATCGTAGTTGATCTTAGTTGAGTTCATCTTAGGTTTTTGATTTCCTTTTGAACATTTTTGTAGGCTATCAGCAACATTTGTTACCAGTCTCATCAAACTGTTATATTGACCAATAACCATATATGGGCAATAAATTTGAAAAACCATGGGCTGAAAAATTTCCATCCTTGAATATTTTTCAAAATCGTCTTGTTCTATGCATAAATCATTGCACATAAATAGATAATAAAAAAACAATTGAATTACAATTTTCTCATAGAGCTGGTGATTTTGATGCTCGTAAAGTTGGTTTCTCTGACATACATAAGGCAAGACGAGCTGAAGATAATTCAAAAAACAATGTAATTACCATTTTCTCATAAAACTGGTAATTTTTATGGTCTTCCAAACATATTTATATAAGGCATGACAAGCTGAAAATAATACAAGGAAAGCTACTATAACACAAGGAAAATTCAAAAATACAGATTTCAATCTGTTTCAAAATGCCATCAGTTGCCATCTCCACATGCGTGACGTTGCTGATTTTCGCATCACTGGCCTCACAGGCGCCAGCAATATCCAGTGGCATTTGCCCGTGGTTTAGAAGTTGGTTCAAAGTGCTTTTTCATTACTGCCTGAAAAAATACTGATGTCACTGTACTGTATAGTGTATTACCTGGAAAGACACCAACCCCTAGAATAACCAGAGTCGCTAAAAGTACCAAACTTGTTTCAAAGTATATGTATGCATAAATTATTTTGTTTTTACTCACACCTCAGTACAGCAGAGTTGTTAAAAGTACCAATTTTTTTTAAAAGTATATGTAAACATAAAGTATTTATTTCTTACTCACCCCCTGAGTACAGAAACCGTAAAGTAATTTTTTAATGATTTTTACTGTTTAGTAAACATGAGTAGAATACTGTTTCCACCAGAAAATGTTCAAACGAGTACTTTTGAGTAATTTTGACCCAAATTTTACTTAAAATCTCTAATTTTCACACCTTTGTGATTATACATTTTTTCCTTCAAATTCACTAGTTCATGTGCTATTTGTCTATTTTCAGCTATTTTGACTATTTTTTCCCTATTTTTTTGCTTTTCTCTCCATTTTTTTCATCTATACCTCATAAAAGCCTATAACAAAGCCTATCTGAAATATGTTTTCTGTACTGGAGTACTTTCAAAAAGTTTATGTAAATGTGAGTACAGGTACTTTTTTCAAGTATATGTAAACATATTTACTCAGTACTCAAGTATACGTGCTTTATGAGTAAATGTAAATATGTTTTAACAACTATGCAGTACAGAAAGCATAAAGAATTTTTTTACTTTTACTCGCAAGTAAATGAGGGTAAATAACTTTTTTTTTTCCAGAAAGCAAAAAAATGTGTGAATTTTTTTCTCAGGAAAGCGTAAAAGTGAGTAAAATTACTTTTTCATTCTGGAAAAAGTAGATGGGGTATTCTCAATTTTTCCCTGGACCACAAAAAGGTTTTTTTCTTTCTTTTAGTAGGTACATTTATGAAAAGCAGGCGTCTCAAACGGCAAAAATGCATATGCATATTTACTCACTAATCGAGTAAGCTACTCTTTGATTAAAAGTGAATATGCATTCACAACTGTGGAATTGACCCCCTCGAAATACACCCAGGTTTTTTTCAAGCTGAGGAGAAATCCCCCCACTTGAAATACCGCCATCTGTTATTTTAGGGGCAATTTTTGGTGGGGCACGCTCATAGCGGATTTTGGGGTTAGCATTTTAGGGGGGGGGTCAGCCGGTCAGCACGCGTTAATAACTCGGGAACCGCTTGGCGAAAAATGTTGAAATTTGGATATGTTATGGTTTCAGGTCAGGGCTAATATCAAGTCCGACGATTTTTTTCTACGACCCCCCAGACCGGAGATAGGGGGGGGGGTCTATAAAAACACTGTAATTTGCGTTTTTTTGGGTGTCGCCAAGAACATGCAAACTTTGAACATCAATAGCTGGATCATTTGTGAACCGATTTTAGTCATTAAAATGTTTAAATGATCACAAATGTTCGGAGAGTTCATTTCTGAGGTCAAATCGGAGATACACATTTGTTTATATAACGATTTAGCAAGATTTCGAAATGCAAAATTTCCGCAAAAGTTTGCTTTTTGAACATACTATTCTATTCTCCTGATCGAGAGAAACCGAATGAAACAAAAATGAGATCGATATCTCTCTCCGATCAAAAGTTATAGCACTTCAAACTTTCGCGTCCCATCCATGTAAATAACCGCATGAAGGTCAATGCGTTCAAATTCAAAACTCCATATCTCGACCATTTCTCAGCCGATTTTTACCAATGAATATTTAAAATGATCAGAATAACCTGAAAGTTCCATTTGTATGCTCAGCTTATCTGTATCCTAACTTAAATTTCCCACACAAGAGAATAATGCAAACTCTTGTATGAAATTATCATTATGAAAAAGCATCTTGACAATTTGAACATACAACTGGACTCTTTAGGTCTTTCTGATCATTTTAAGTGTTCATTGGTAAAAATCGGCTGAGAAATGGTCGAGATATGGAGTTTTGAATTTGAACGCATTGACCTTCATGCGGTTATTTACATGGATGGGACGCGAAAGTTTGAAGTGCTATAACTTTTGATCGGAGAGAGATATCGATCTCATTTTTGTTTCATTGGGTTTCTCTCGATCAGGAGAATAGGATAGCATGTTCAAAAAGCAAGCTTTTGCGGAAATTTTGCATTTCGAAATCGGGCTAAATCGATATATAAACAAATGTGTATCTCCGATTTGACCTCAGAAATGAACTCTCCGAACATTTGTGATCATTTTAACATTTTAATGACTAAAATCGGTTCACAAATGACCAAGCTATTGATGTTCAAAGTTTGCATGTTCTTGGCGACACCCAAAAAAACGCAAATTACAGTGTTTTTATAGACCCCCCCCTATCTCCGGTCTGGGGGGTCGTAGAAAAAAATCGTCGGACTTGATATTAGCCCCGACCTGAAACCATAACATATCCAAATTTCAACATTTTTCGCCAAGCGGTTCCCGAGTTATTAACGCGTGCTGACCGGCTGACCCCCCCCCTAAAATGCTAACCCCAAAATCCGCTATGGGCACGCTGCCCCTCTTGTTTGCAAGGCTCTGTATACAATCCACCCCCAGCTCAAAAATCATGGCTACATCGCTGATTAATTGTACCTGAGTGAACCAGAATTGTATAGTGAATGACCTGTCAAGTTTATCATTTATTTATCAGTTTCACACCCTACCCTAACCCATAAACACATGACAAAGTCATTTGTCAAAACTACACATATTCACATAAATACACGATGCTGTATTTTTGTGCACATCAGTGTAACATTTATCACCTTAATGAATCTATCAACATTTATCTTTCTGTACAAATGCATATCAAATGTTGCAGGCGCTGCTTACAAAGCGCAGAGGATACTGAAGAGACCGAGTAAAAACAAGTGTGGAATTCAGCATGATAGGCTATGGGATCATAATGGTTTTGTTTTCCATTTTGGTGGAAAACTGCAAGAAATGCAAAAATGGCGTGGACATGAAAAACCTTTTATTGTGTAAGTGGCCACCAGCCTTATTTGTTTACTTATTTTTCATCCATTGATTTATTTTTATCCATTCCATATCTGTACAATCACAAACATGCAGCAAAAAATTGTGCAAACTACAACTGAGGAGATTGATTCCGAAACCAGTTATCTGCACGTTTTTGGGATTTCTGAAATTCGCACTTAAAATTTTGACATTGGCCCGAGCCAGCATGGTTTGAGTGACAACGCCATCAATTTATCTACATTTTCCATATTTACAACCCTCTGGCTGGCAAATATGGTTAAACTTATGGCCACTTGATTGACATCACATCAACATACGTACATGCAGATTTGTTCCTACGGGTTTCGAGTGCAAACTCCATTTTTGTATGGTGATTTTGACACCTCTTGGCCAAATCCTTAATGGGTTTCGGATGCAAACTTTTTTATCTGTAGATAACGGGTTTCGAGTGCAAACTCACCTATTTTGGGCTGTAGATAACGGGTTTCGGATGCAAAGTTGCATTTTTTTCTCAAAAATCGGTATCTCTGTATCTCGGGAACGGTATGAGATATTGAGGTAATTTTTTTTATCATGAAGAAAAATGAAAATATATATCAGATCTGCACTTAACTCATTTTTTTTTACTTGTGCACTTAACGGGTTACGGAACCAAACGCCTCAACTAGCGTTTACTCAATTTGCTTTACACAGGATGATCTGCTCATTGCAGTGCAGAGATGACCGCGCGTGTGCTCATCTGGGCCTCGCCGAGGCACACATATTGCAGAAGCAACGTGTGAAGGATGATTGGAAGTACTTTCTGAATAATGTGAAACTGGTGGATGCGACTTGTGTCAATGGCGGTCACCGACCACAAGATGTCACCAAAATGATATGTCATTGCAAGACGAATGAAGGAAAGTTAGCCAATTGTCAACTTGTTAGATAAATGAAAAATTGAGAATATTTCCAAATCCTGTGGATTATTTTGTGACCAGAAAAATGCTTCATCAGAATTTTTCCATAAGTTCTTGATTATCTAACCTCCAGAAGAGGTATTTTCATCTTTTTGGTGCGATTGTGCAGTCATCTGAATACATTGACATTTGCCCATGACAGACATTTGCAAAAAGACATGTAAACTCAGCAGACATGCATGAGCATAGGCGGCGTAAGTGCTTGGGTGCTTGTGAATGTCACAAGCATAAATTTTGGTGTCACAAGCAGAAATTTCACTGTCACATTGTGACATTCACAAGCGCGTATTGTACAAACAAGAGTGAAAGCTCAAAATTATCTCAAAATTGCTAAAATTTGTTCCATTTTGGCAATTATCACCTTTATAATCACTATTTTCATCAATATACATGGTTTTATTTCTATTTTTAGCCAATTTTATTAACATTTAAAGCAATTTCGAAATTTTTGGCTGTCTGCCAGCTACAATAAGGGTTCCGATAAGAATGTGTCACAAGGTGAAATTTTGGCTCATGTGAATGTCACAAGCGCAAATTGGGACCTTGCGCCGCCTATGTGCATGAGTCAGTGATTCGGCCCTTGGTTACCAAAGACATGATTTTTAATTCAAACTTGAATGGACAGATTCCATTTGGTTCATGATCAGGGTTGGTGTTATAAAAATCATTTGTATACAAATTGTATAAAAATGTATTTTTTTTGTTTCATTTCATTTTATATTTTTTTTCTTCCAAAATGTTAATAAAATAATAAACTTTAACAAAAATTTAACAAAAATTTAACAGAAATTTTACAAAAAAGAACAGAATATTGCATGCAAGGCCAGAAAATGTCATAATAAGACCTAAACATGAAAAACGTGTGACAAATTTTTCCATTACTTTGCAGAAGTTGCATGCAGTAGGTATTTTTAGCTAGTTGCAATTGTTAAGTTACAATTATTGATATGAATGGTTTGCATTGTCAGTGGAAGTATTACTAGTGTGCTGGCACATTTGTAAAAATAACATGCAAGGTGTTAATTATCATTACAAATGTAAAGTAGAGTCAATTGACATCTCAAATATCAAGCAGTGTCAATTGTCATGACAAATGTCATGCAAAGTATAAATTGTGTATCCAAATATTACGTTTTTGGTATCCAAATCTTTTGTTTTTGTATCCAAATGTTCACATAAGAGTTGATACAAAAACAACATCAAGATTTGGATACAAAACATAAGATTAGGATACAATTTGCTTGACAGTTGCCACTTTAATTTATATTTGTCATGACAATTGACACTTTGCATGACATTTAATATGACATTTGACACTTTATAGGGACTGCCCCAGTTCCACAAATAAACAGGTTGAACCCCAAGCAACACAATAATTTTTTTTTACAAAAAGATGAATTTTTTACAATTTTTACATAAATATGAATTTGTATACAATTTTACAAAATTTTTACAAAAATTCAAATTATTTTACAATTTTGATTTAAATTTGGAAATTTTCCATTTAATTTTATTGTTTTTATTATTAAATTTTCCATTTTATTTTATTTAATCGTTTTTTTCCTGAGATTTTGCCAACCCTGTTCATGATACATTTGATTCAATCCAATTTTTTTATGCGAGAACAATATGAGTTTGATAGACAAATTGTTATAGAAAGTTGGATTGTAAGGTCTTAGATCGGATCTAATCATCACAGCCACAACAAATTCCTCCAAAAAGTATGTATGAATTTGGCACACATCTAAATGCCTTGCATTTCATAAGAGATTGCTACATGAAACATACAAGCCCATAAAACATACACACACACAGTGTTATAGCAATGCATTAGTGCTGCACTGTGTCTACTGATAATTTGATGATTAGAGTCATGATAATTTATATGATTGGCTTAACAACGACTTCTATCAAGTCATACATGAAATATGCTTTTTTCACCAAATAACATGCCATTTTTGTCAACATACTCAGGGGGGTTATATTTCCTCACGTGTCTAACAGGGGGAATTAATCAAGCAAATACGGTACTTTGTTACCCAAATAAACATCCCAGGATGTATGAAACGCAAGGATCTTGGATGTGTCCCAAGTTTATGTATTCACACTTGTACAAAAACCCTGTAGAACAATGACTTCCTGAGTTTAATACATATTACAAAGCTTTGAGCTTTGGGAAACTGATTCTGTAGGTGTAAAGATAAGTGTTGATCACAGGCAGGGTTGGTTTTATAAAAATTCATTTTAGTAAAATTGTATAAAACTTTTATTTTATTTTTATTTTATTTTTGTTTCATTTTATTTTATTTTATTTTATTCACAAAAGTCATTAATAAAATAATATGACACATTTTACAAAAATTTTACAAAAATTGTACAAAAATTTTACAAAAAATCAGAATCATGCATGCAAGGCCAGAAAATTTTTATATTTAGACCTATACATGAAAAACGTGTGACAAATTTTTCCCTTACTTTTCAAAACTTGCATGCAGTATGTATTGTTAGCTAGCTGCAAGTGTAAAGTTACAATTATTGATGTGTGGTTTGCATTTTCAGTAGAAGGACTACTGCAGTGTGCTGGGCACATTTGTAAAATGTCATGCAAAGTGTCAATTGTCATGACAAATGTAAAGTAAAGTGTCAATTGTCATGCAAAATGTCAAGTGTGATGTCAAATTTCAAGCAAAGTGGCAATTGTCATGACAAACGTCATGAAAAGTGTAAATTGTGTATCCAAACCTTGTGTTTTTGTATCCATAGTATGTTTTGTATCCAAATCTTATGTTTTTGTATCCAACTGTTCTTGTAAGATTTGGATTTAACAACAACATAAGATGGATACAAAACATAAGATTTAGAAATAAAACATAAGATTTGGACACAATTTGCTTGACAATTGATACTTTAATTTTTACATGTCATGAAAATTTACACTTTACTTTACATTTGTCATGACAATTGACACTTTGCATGACATTTTACATGACATTTGACACTTTACAATGCTTGGGACTGCCCTCAGATCCATGAATAAACAGGTAGAAACTAAAGCAATGAGATAAAATTTTACAAAAAATATTAATTTTTATACAATTTTACAAAAATACAAATTTTTATACAATTTTACAAAAATTCAAATTTTTATACAATTTTTATTTTTATTCTTAAATTTTCCATTTTATTTTATTTTATTCTTGAATATTCCATTTTATTTTTATTTTATTTTTATTTTTTTCTGAGATTTTGCCAACCCTGATCACAGGTGTAAAAAATAAATGATGTACATGGTGCATGATAGCACCATTATAAATCACTTTCAGCAAAGTGTCTTGGTGTATCCAAAGTAATTTAGTAGGAAACTTCAGTAACTTTAGTAGGAAAATCAAAAAAAGAAGTAACTCAATGAAAACAATAAACCTAAATGCAGAACTTGCACCACTACTGGTGTTACTAGCAATTCATGGTATCAGGAATTTGAAGACTACAAGCGGAATTGTTATAAAGGAAAATACGATCTGTGAAGGTGCCATGTTGCAGGTTATTTGAGTTCTGTGATGAATGGCTTTTGAATGATTCTGATTACAGTGTGAACAAAACAATTACAACACATATTTTCTGAATTTATATTCATACATACCGTTTTACCTCGAAATACCCCCAGGGGGTTTATTATTTCGCCAGCAAAATTTGAGGGGGGGATAATTCGAGGGGGGGTTTATTCGAGGGGGGGTCTATTATTTCGCCAGAAATTTTCGGAAATTCCCAATACTTGGACGTAGAAAAATCAAACAATTACATAGATGTATATGTCTTTATAGGTATATATAACTGTATATACACATCAACCCTTCCCTAACGTCACTCAATCATCAGTTTTAACGTGTGTTTTGCATTGTACAGACCACAAACTGCGGTATTTGTCATGTACGTTCTCTTTACACTCAATGTTAGGGGGAGTATTTCGAGGGGGGGGGGTTTATTATTTCCTCAGCCGAATTTTAGTGGGGTATTTCGAGGGGGGGGAGGGGTTAATTCAAGGGGGGGGGATAATTCGAGGTAATACGGTATTCTTAAGAGCACCATTTTGCTTGATGTCCTTTGTCCACACAATACTTTTTGAATGTTGGAACCTGGGTCAACAAATAAGACATTTATAATTACTCAAAGCAATTCAATTCTGCAATTTCAAACCATTACTGGGGGCAGTCCCAAGCCCTGTAAAGTGTAAAGTAAAGTGTCAACCAAAACAAAAAAGAAAAGATTGTTTTGCTGAACTTTGCATGCAATTGACAGTTTACTTTACATTTAACACTTTACAGGGCTTGGGACTGCCACCTGGTGGCAGTCCCAAGCCCTGTAAAGTGTAAAGTAAAGTGTCAAATGTAAAGTCAGGTGTAAAGTAAACTGTCAATTGTCATGCAAAGTTCATTAATAAAATCTTTTCTTTTTTGTTTTAATTGACACTTTATTTTGCATTTGACTTTACATTTGACACTTTACTTTACACTTTACAGGGCTTGGGACTGCCCCCTGGTGATTTTGTGATTTCACTGTCTTCACTCGAGCTTTATCTCCACTTGGTCTGCAGTGCAGTGGCATTTCAACCACTTTTGCAGTTTCCTCATATTTTTAAGCCTGTGTTAAATGTTACACACAGATAAATATTTGACAACTCACTGACAACAAGCTGAGTACTAGTTGTACATTTTTTTACAAGCTGTGGCAGTGCTTTTTGTTTACAGTGCTTTGTCAGAGCATTGCACCGAGCTGAATAACACGTGCCGGTTCCGCAAAATGAGAAGTAAAGTGGCAAATGCGAAGTGAATTGAGAAGAAAATTGGCAAAAGCGAAGCGAAATGGCAAGTAAATTGGCAAAAAGCGAAGTAAAAAGAATAAAAGATAAAAAGTGACTTCCCTTTGCATTTGCCAATTTCCTTCTCAATTCACTTCTCACTTCTCATTTCAGTTCGCATTTGCCATTTCACTTCTCACTTCTCAATTTGCGGAACTGGCCCCAGGTTGAAGTGTGACATTGTCAGGAATGTGCTCCAACAGTGCAACTGAGAAATGGGTGTTCATTACAGATTATGTCAATTGATGGGGGAATGTTGTGACTGATATTGACGGATTGGTGAAACAATAAAGCAGACAAAATGCAAAGATACAAATATATACAAAACTTTCAAAACTTTTGATGAAAACACGCCCCTGCTCTGAGTGAGCCCACTGCCCAGGACACAATAAACCAGAAGTTCAAAATACCACATCACAACTGTGTATATCGTCAATTCTCTAATAATGCCTAATAATAAATTCTCTAATTCGTCCTACTATTGTTTTCAGCACATTTTTGGTGGTCGCACAATTGGAAATGTCACATTATCTTATCCCTCGAATCATGAACTTCACTGTCCAGTGTCCACATAACTCAAATGTGAGCATATGACACTGTAAAGCAATTAAGACTCGCTTTGCGTAAGAACCAAACCTCAGTACATACATACAAAAAAAAAGTTTACCTTTTTTTATCGTGGATTTGGAATCTACAACTATAAAAACTCAAAATTTCCTTCCATATATATATATATTCGAAAATCTCATCTTACTACTGAAAAAATTGATCAAAGTAAGAAGTCATCAATTTTGGGCTGTTTTTTAGAAATTCATAACTTTTGCCTGACATTATCTATCAATATTATATTTTGGATTTTTATTAAGATAGTCGTGAAGATTAATTGTCCCATGCAAACAAACTTCATCAGACTTTTTTCTCACTAAAATCATGGATGAAATTTTGAAAATAAATTTTCAGTTTTGAAGTTAGAGCTCAGCAAATACTACAAAAACTGTGCTCAATTGTATAGTTCATTTAAAAAAAATTAAATAAAAAACAATGCATGCACTTTTTCTCCACAGCAGTTTGAAACAGCCTGACACACAATCTACAGACATAGAGTTGAGTATGTGATTGTGAGTGATCACTTCCATTGAGTGACATCCTATTTGAGGGCTGTATGAGCAGCATACATAGGCCAGTACAAGAATAACAAGTGAACAGTCCACAATGAATACTGAATAAACACAACAACACCAGCTGGCTGCCACATGGGGCTGAGGGACCCCAAAATAATTCCCTTAACTAGAGAAAATCCAAATTTTATTCCATGCATTAATTTACCGGAAAATGTCATCTTCCTACTAAAAAAAATTGATCAAAGCCAAAAATCATCATTTTGGACAGTTTTTTTTTGAAATTCATAACTTTTGCTTGACATTATCGTAATATCAATATAACATTTTGGGTTGTCATTAATATAGTTTTGGAGATTAATTCACCCATACAAACCAACTTCATCAAACTTGTTTTTTCACTGAAAATCATGGCTGAAATATTGAAAATGGCACTGAATTTTCAGTTTTGAAGTGAGAGCTTAGCGAATTTTACAGTAACTGTTGCAGTAACAGTTTCAATTGCATAGTTTATTAAAATTTTTTTAAAAAAATTAAAAAAACGATGGCTGCACTTTTTCTCCACAGCAGTTTGAAGCACCCGTGTCACCGTCACAGACAATCCCTCTCTGAAGACTCAGATGAAGTTCAATGGAACAAATTTCTAGCATATACTTGACTTATTTTTTCATTGTATTTTTTTGTATATCTCAGTGTATTATAAAACATAATTTGGAAGGGTGCTGTCATACAAAAATGCACTTAATCCATACTTATCCCAAGTGTCACCATGCAATATCCTAAAGAAATCACTTGTATAAGTAGCCAATCTTCTGACAGTAACTTTTATCTGGTTATTTGGTTAATTTTTGTTTCTGTTTGCAATCAGAAAGCTATGAACATTTGCACAGTTGTTTTTACTCTATAATGCACTCTTAAGTAGCCACATTTCATCCAAACTGTTCAAAAACAAATAGCCATCTGAGAGCCACTGTCAGAACACTTGTTACTGGTAAAGTCGACAGAGGTATCACCCTACAAAAACCTTTATGACGTTTTCACATTTGGCCGCATAACTGCATAAAGCGGCGTTTACACTGCGAGCTGTGCCAGCAAATTTTTTTTGTCGCCAATAGACTTTTTGTCATGACAACGCACAAATTTTACAGAAATTTTGCCTGTGCCGACAAAAAAGCCTCTTCAACAGAAACCGAACCGACAACAAAAATATGACGAAAAAGCCTCGTTGAATTCCGGGCGAACCGACAACGAACATTTGGACGGATTGGCAAGTGTAATCATTTTTGGAATGAGGTATACTCGGCAGAAACGATACTCTACAAACAGATAGGAGTTATGTACCTTTTTTTATCAAACTCGAATATCTATGTCAAACTGAAAAGTTTAAGGAACGATTTTTCCCAAAATAATTAAGAAAATGATAGATTTCTCTGTATGCCGGGCTGACGCTAAGATTTTCAAGTGAATATGTGGCGTTACCGGAGCCAGAAATATTGCTATTTTTCTTAAGCGGAACTTATAGCAGACTATTTCACCAATTGCAGCAAACATTTCGAATGTGGCCTTTAGATTCAGGAAATATCTCACTCGTTTCGTCTGAAGAAGTTCTAGCGCGGCCAAATTCTCCATGACACATATACTCAGCGGACTGCAAAGTATTTATGTGCAGAATCCTACCATAATTTGATGAATAAAATCTTGTGAAAAATTTCACAATTAATTTTTCCATAGTAAAAGTGAAATGAAATATGATGAAAACTGTATAATTTTTGGTTCATTATTCAGATGGGTTATGGTATGTTTCCATACAAAGTGTGATGTCCATCGGGTATACCTATTTTCTTTTTTGTATTTCACACTGGAACGAGTTGGATAGCGGCTGAAATTTATGACGTATCACACTACGGGAGTGTTTCCTCGAGGAAAAATGTATGGCATAAAGTAACTCACAGAGTATATGAATTGCACTATTTTTAGCAAAAACCGGGCAGCCTCCCATAAAATACCCAGCCCCTCAAATTATCCCTCCTGCTCGAATTACCTACCGCCTCAAATTATCCCCCCCCCCCTCCCCCCACGTAATTACCTATCCCCTCAACTTATCCCCTCGTGAATTATCCGTCTCCTTGAATTATCACACCATGTGAATTACCCATCCCCTTGACTTATCCCCTCCATGTGAATTACCCATCCCCTCGAATTACCCCCTCCCCGTGTGAATTACTCATCCCCTCGAATAATCACCCCCATGAATTGTCAATCTCCTTGAATTATCCCCCCATGAATTGTCCATATCCTCGAATTATCCCCCCATGTGAGTTACCCATCCCCTCGAATTACCCCCCTGTGAAGTACCCATCCCCTCAAATTATCCCCCTGCATGAATTACCATCCCCTTGAGTTATCCCACCTGCGTGAATTACCCATCCCCTCGAATTACCCCCCTGCGTGAATTACTCATCCCCTAGCAGTAACCCCCACCCCCATGTGAATTACCTACCCCTTGAATTATCCTCCCTGTGTGAATGAATTATCTACCTCCTCATAGTAAACCCCTGAGGTAGGTGAATTACCCACCCCCTTAAATTACCCCCCCCCAAGTGAATGAATTATATTTGGCAGACATCACACTTAGTATGAAAGCCTACCAGAACACATCTGAGTAATGAACCAAAAATTTTACAGTCATAATATTGAGTTTTTACTATGGAATAATAAATTATGAATGATTACAAAATTTATCACAATATTGTATTCATCAAATTATGGTAGGCTTCCATACTAAGTGTGCTGTAAGCTGGGTGTGTTAAAAAATGAAATATGATGATGAAAAACTGTATAATTTTTGATTTATTATTCAGATGGGTTTTGGTAAGTGACCATACTAGGTGTTATGTCTGCCGAGTATGCCTACCTCCTCGAATTACTCCCCATGTGGGTATTACATACCTACTGGAACTATCCCCCACATGTACGGTTCAAATGATATGACTTTTCGATATTGATATTCAATATTTGATATTTTTCTGAAACTCATATTCAAGATCAATACTATATGGAACCTTGATGTCGATATTCGATATAAAAAATTGTCTTTATTTGATATCGAAATTTCTCTTGGTATAGCAAGGCATATTTCAAGTGGCATATTGTATTTTCATGTGGTTTATTTTCATGTGGTAATTTAATTTAGGGACACAATACAGGTTCAATATATCAAAAAAATGGTCAATATTCAATATCGATATTCGACATTTTTCAAAATTTTTGATATTGATATTTGATATTCAATATTTTTTCAAAATTTTTGATATTCAATATAAAAAAATGGTAGATATCCGATATTCGATACGATATATCATTTGTACCCTACTTCAAAATTGTTCATGAAGTGTCTTCCACACACTTCACCTATCATCACAGCAACCAAATTTCATGAAGTGCACTTCACAAACTCTTGCATCATACTTTGCATGGTTTGTGAAGTGAGGGAAGTACCAACCAGCGCTTCACAGCGTCAGGACGTGTGGACATGAAGACACTTCACAACACTTCACGACACATCACACACCGATTGTTTTGCTGTGCTAGTTGCGCTAAAAACAATCTACCGTATTTCCTCGAAATACCCCCCCCCCTCGAAATACCCCCCCTCAAAATGGGCACTATGCATTTGTGGTCCGGGAAATGCATAACAGTCGTTCAAAACACTTACTGTGTTACGTTAGAACATCGTTCAAACCATCTACATCCTTATATAAGGCTGTAAAAACTTATAAATGGTGGTTATCGTTACATTTTTCACGTTTTTCTCTCAAAATTTTCACTCTGAAAAAATAAACCCCCGGGGGGTAATTCGAGGAAACACGGTATGTATATTCCGCAACATACGGTTTTCATCATACCATAAATTCTCTAATAATGTGACAGCTCTCCAATAATACAACATTTTTGGTGTGTGAAAAATCATGTGAATTTGGGACTGTGTTATATTTTTACTTTTGTTAGGCAAGATTTCACATATTTATTTACCATGTGTAGAATTCACACACACAATAATAACGGTACCTATTGCACATGTGAAAAGCTGGGTTCTCATAGGTGTCAAATAAAATGCGCATATGCATATGCGTTAACTTGTTTATGTGTGATTGGTGGGTGCCTCAACAGTGTGTTAGAAATTATGTGTGAATTGCCCATCACTTTTTGGGGTTTTTTCTTGTGTGAATGTGTGAAAATTACTTAAATATTTCCAATACAGTGTAGAATTTCAAGTAGAGGTTCAAGTTCTGTAGAATAAATTTATGCAATGTGGAGTGTAAAGAGAATGTAAATGGCAAACACATCAGTATGTGACCCTGGCAGTGGAGAACACATTTAAAAACAATGGCTGTGCTATGTTAGAACAGGGTTTATGCCATCTACATAGCTACAAGTCTATAGATTCTTATACAAAGGATTAACACCATCTGTTATGCCATTTGTGGCCAAAAAGTATTTTTCTCATGAAATTACCATTTTGTCTTCACTTGGGAAATTGGGGGGCACATGGCATTTCATTGTGCCATAATGGAATCGGCATCTTTGATGTTACATAAGTGTGGCAAGAAAATGTTACATTGGCAATTTTTTGAGAAGGCTTAGTGGCAGGAAAATGAGATCAAAGATGGCGATAAGCACACAAAAATATCGGGGATTAAGGTGCAAAAATCAGTGCCTAATAGAAGAGCACGATTCTATTCATTATTGTAATTTTTCTATATTTATTATCGACCTCATGTTAACAATTTGTACTTTTAACTAATTATTTAATATATTAATTAACCCTCAGTAGTAGCATTAACACATTAGATAATAACTTATGTCCTCAACTTACAATAATTAGTACAAATTTTTGATAGTCTTAATTATTTAGTTAATTCATTAATTCACTCTCAATTAGTAGTTAATTAGAGGTGCACAGTTGATAGTTTATGAATGTAATTAGGTTGTTAGAAGTCCGCAATTGACGGACACAAAACTTGAATGGCAGAGTAGCCATTCATGTTCATTTTTGCCCTGTGTCCTTATCACTAAATATCACATATTTCGCCAAAAAATATAAAATTCACACATTTCCACGTTTCCCTGTTATGGTGTGAAAAACACATTTGACTGAAAATGTCATAGTCACCCAGTGTGTGAATCTTTTTCCCGACAAATCACGATCACATATGTGCAAATAACATTCAAACAATATTTTTTTAACGCGATTTGATTTGTATTACCAAAAAAACATTTGTGTGTTATTTTTTGGTGGTGATTTGACCTCCCATGTAAAATAAACAAATTGCTGCACTTGTCGGTAGTATTTATGTGTGTGATGTGTGAATGTGAAAACGTGTGAACTCTGCTGCATCAATGCATTTTTTCACACAAAACACTCTCTGGTAATTCCACAGGCATCTTTGACAAAAGTCAAAGATAAAAAATGTCATAATTTCTGCCCTGGCCATGGCAGCATTATCCAACCCAAAAGCGGTGTAAGTTTCACTTTGGTCAGTTTGTTGGTGCACAGGGTTCTCACGGCATGGTGCACTACAGTTGTCATGATAATCCATGTAAAAATACATTTTTATGTAAATCAGTTTTTCTAAGAATGAGAATTTTATTCAAAAGAAATGAAGGATGTAATTATGAATAAATGTATTGCACACTTTTTTTTGGTTTAGCAGACAACTAGATAACACTGATTAACATAAGAAACATAGACTTTTAAATATATTGTTGAAAACGATCCATTTCCATGCAAAAAATCACCTGGTAGTGGTCCACAGTTGTAAAATGAGATTGTAGATACTTACATTTACTCAAAATATGTACCTATTCTCTTCAAATGTGGTGCTTAATTTTGTTGAATTTACAAAGTATGGTAAACATAGCGGTATTAATGCATGTGAAAATTTTCAGTACAAGTGTCCAATTTCGACAAAAACTTATAAGCATCAACAGGCTGCAAATTTACTGAGTCATGAGTAAGTAAATAATGTTGATGTGATTGTGTGCATCTTCTCCTATGCAATGATCACTGTCAATTTCTCACCTATTTCTAGTTTAAATTGCTCATCTCAGCATATTTTTCAACAGCTTGAATACATATTACATTTTGAAAACATACAATTTAAGCCATATGAAAGCAACAGTTTCGTCCCTACCCAAAGATTGTTGCGCACCTCAGACTCAGGACTCATCAGTTTGGAAGTCCGCAGGTGCAAAAAATCTATCCAAAAACACTTCAATTTCCACGACAAAAGCACAAAACACAAACTTGGCCCACCTGTCCGCCTCGGCCGCTGTTCGGGGGGTTATTTGAATCCATCCTAGCACGTTTGAAGCTCTGACGTCGGTTGTTGCTGTGTGACTGTCCAAAGTTAGTAGCACCTTGGCGAGCACCAAAAGAAGGTTGCATCTGAATGCGCAAATAATAACTCAATGCTTACAAGTCCCCAAAATTCAACTCCACTGACAAAACTCACTTCAAAGATGAGCACACATCTGCTCTATCTGGTATTCCAACTGAATTCATCTAGTCTTAACGTGAGAAGGTGATGTTCCATTCCGATACAATGTTCCAAAATTTTGGTCAGAAAAGAGTAATAATTCAAGCAAACATTTGTGACTGGTAGCATTCAATTTTCTGGCAGCTTGCATTTATCTTTACATTTTTGAAGATTTTTCTTGATATCGTAGTTGATCTTAGTTGAGTCCATCTTAGGTTGTTGATTTCCTTTTGAACATTTTCATAGACTATCAGCAACATTCTGTTACCAGTCTCATCAAACTGTATTATTGACCAATAACCATATACCGTATTTACTCGAATAATTCCCCCCACTTGAATAATTCCCCCACTCGAATAATTCCCCCCTGTTAGGCGAGTGAGGAAAAAATAATTCCCCCACTTGAATAATTCCCCCCCCCCCGATGATGGAAGGTAGTTAATGCACATTTTTTTCAAAAACAATCGATGAAGTCAACCCAAGCAAAAGAACTGTGTGTGGTTTGATTCACTGAATGCAAATGCAGTACATTGGGTGTTCAAAGATGCAAGTTTGCACTACCAATGGAAACATGATGTGTATTTAGTGTGATAGAAACATGGCTAAAAAATTTGACGAAAAAATAATCCCCCCACTTGAATAATTCCCCCCTTGAATAGTTCCCCCCTCAAAAATTTCTGACAAAAAAATAATTCCCCGGGGGAATTATTCGAGTAAATACGGTATAGGTAACGATGGCAAAAAAAGATTCGAAAATTCGAAAACATTTTCGAATTTTCGAATTTTTTCGGAATTTTTGAATTTTTATTTCGCCCCTAGAAAAAACACTTAAAAATCGATTTATTTTTCAAAATATTCAAAAATTCGAAAATTCAAAAATTCGAAAATAGTTTTCGAATTTTATAAGGAATTCAAGGCAATAAAACACACTGTTAAGTTCAACGTGCTAAATAAATCAACAATTGATACGCGGCGCGGATGGAAAAGTGAAACGTAACAAAAAAACGTTGAAATGTCTCCATGGCGGAAGAGGCGGACTTCGACACATCCGTTTTTTATACTGTATTTACTCGAAATATCCCCCCCCCCTCGAAATACACACCTCAAAATTTACACTATTAATTCATAAACCCCCCTTGAAATACCACCCCCCCCCCCAATTTGGTGTATAGAGAACGTAATGCAGTTTGTGATCTGGGAAACACAGAACACACGTTAAAAACAATGACTGTGTTGTGTAGAACAGGGTTTGTACCATCTGCGTACTTATATAAGTAAATAGAGTCTTATAAAAGGCAGTTTTTGTTGCATTTTTTGACATCTGTGTTACCTACAAACAACAATTTAGTACTGGGATTTTGAAAAATTTCTGGCAAAATAATACACCCCCCTCGAAATACCCACCCTCGTTTACCCCCCCCAAGTTTCCACTCTGAAAAAATAATACGGTATTTAAAGCCAATTTTGTATTTTATGCTGATATTTTATTTGACGCCAATTTTTAAATTGTTGTTTTTATTGCCTTTGCTCTGTTGGTGAATTAAATGTATCAATGTGTTAATTAAATGAAGAAGCAGCACACTGGTTTGCATAACTCATTCCACCATTTTTTATGCTAATTTATGGTTAAAATAAGGTCATAACAACTGAGCAGAACATGAAGACAGTCCAAATTATGTGTTTAAAGCTTAAGATTCAATATTTTTCCAAAAAGATTCGAAAATTATTTGAAAAAATTCGAAAACTAGCCAAAAAAATTCGAAAATTGCCAAAAAAGATTCGAAAATTCGAAATTCGAAAATTAAATTCGAAATTCGAAAATTATTTTTAGGAAAAATTCGAAAATTCGAAAATTCATTTCAGAAAAAACACTTAAAAATTTAAGTACTTTTTTTCGACTGTTTGCCATCGTTAGGTATAGGCAATAAATTTGAAAAACCATGGGCTGAAAAATTTCCATCCTTGAATCTTTTTCAAAATTGTCGTGTTCTATGCATAAATCATTGCACATAAATAGATAATAAAAAAAACAATTGAATTACAATTTTCTCATAGAGCTGGTGATTTTGATGCTCGTAAAGTTGGTTTCTCTGACATACATAAGGCAAGACAAGCTGAAGATAATTCAAAAAACGATGTAATTACCATTTTCACATAAAACTGGTAATTTTGATGGTCTTCCGAACATATATAAGGCATGCCAAGCTGAAAATAGTACAAGGAAAGCTACTATATTATAACACAAGGAAAATTCAAAAATACAGATTTCAATCTGTTTCAAAATGCCATCAGTTGCCATCTCCACATGCGTGACGTTGCTGATTTTCGCATCACTGGCCTCACAGGCGCCAGCAATATCCAGTGGCATTTGCCCGTGGTTCAGAAGTTGGTTCAAAGTGATTTTGCATTACTGCCTGAAAAAATACTGATGTCACTGTACTCAGGCTGGCCGCGAGTTTTCCGCGCGTGAAAAACACCATGCTAAAACAAACGCGTGGAACCCATTTTTGTTCCGCGCATAGAAAATGCAACAGCGCGCTTATGTGGTGATCCAGTCTATGGGCACAAATAGAAAACGTGTCTATGCGCGCAAATTGTGGAGGTCAAATCGACCAGGCGCGCGGAAATTGTTGTTTTAGCACACACACATATTTACGTGTTCGCAAAATGAACACGTAATAAGCAGTTTTAGTCATTATTGGGAATTTTTTATTGGCTGCACAGTCAGAACTGCATATTTTCATTTATTCTCTACCGATTTTGATGGTTGAGCACTTAAAATGATTAGAATGATGTGGCGATCACTTGAAGAAAGCAATTATAATAATATAATGTGACACTTAATTGTCATTGTTTGTTTCAAGGGTGACGACTTGAAAAAAACGAAAACCATCTGAATATTGAACCAAAAAATATATAGTTTTTCTATCATAATATTTTGCTTTTATTATGGAATAATTAATTGTGAAATTGCTTCTTGAAATGGATTATTTAGTATTTTTTGTAGTCAGGCGACGCGACAGGCGACCAATCTTTGTGTCATTGCGCGGAACACGTGTCCACCCAAAATTTTTTGCGTGCTTGTGTGCGGAAACGTACGCGCGGAACCCTCGCGGCCAGCCTGACTGTACTGTATAGTGTATTACCTGGAAAAGACCTACCTGGAAAGACACCAACCCCTAGAATAACCAGAGTCGCTAAAAGTACCAAACTTTTTTCAAAGTATATGTATGCATAAATTATTTTGTTTTTACTCACACCTCAGTACAGCAGAGTTGTTGAAAGTACTAACTTTTTTTCAAAGTATATGTAAACATAAAGTATTTATTTCTTACTCACCCCCTGAGTACAGAAACCGTAAAGTAATTTTTTTTATTTTTACTCTTTAGTAAACATGAGTAGAATACTTTTCCACCAGAAAATGTAAAAACGAGTACTTTTTAGTAATTTTGACCCAAATTTTACTAAAAATCTCTAATTTTCACACCTTTGTGATTATATATTTTAACCTTCAAATTCACTAGTTCATGTGCTATTTGTCTATTTTCAGCTATTTTGACAATTTTTTCCCTATTTTTTTTGCTTTTCTTCCCATTTTTTTCATCTATACCTCATAAAAGCCTATAACAAAGCCTATCTGAAATATGTTTTCTGTAGTGGAGTACTTTCAAAAAGTTTATGTAAATGTGAGTACAGGTACTTTTTTCAAGTATATGTAAACATATTTACTCAGTACCCAAGTATACGTGCTTTATGAGTAAATGTAAATATGTTTTAACAACTATGCAGTACAGAAAGCATACAGAATACTTTTACTCGCAAGTAAATGAGAGTAAATAACTTTTTTTCCCAGAAAGCAAAAAATGTGTGAATTTTTTTTCTCAGGAAAGCGTAAAAGTGAGTAAAATTTTTTTTTCATTCTGCAAAAAGTAGACGGGGTATTCTCAATTTTTCCCTGGACCACAAAAAAGTTTTTTTCTTTCTTTTAGTAGGTACATTTATTAAAAGCAGGTGTCTCAAACGGCAAAAATGCATATGCATATTTACTCACTACCGTATTTCTCCGTGTAAACCGCCCCCCCGTGCACAACGCCCGGGGCGTTATACAGCTTTATAGCGCCCCCGGGGCGCTATACTTGGTTTCAAAAACTTAAGCCAAGTTGAAATTTTTTGTCAAATCGAGCTGCACAGTAATGAAGCGTTCACGTCGTTTGTATTTTTGAATGCTGTGACTTTGCGGCATGCATTGTTATTCATTGAATGCACGTTTTTCATTGAATTCGCTGCACGCTGGGAACAAAAAATATTTATGCAGATATGTAAGCGAAATGTTTTCCGTGTATAACGCCCCCCTCCCCAATAATTTAACGCCCGGGCGTTATACAAGTTTTAAAAAAAGGTTGCTGAAAAGTGCCTTGGTCTTGTATAACGCCCGGGCGGTTTACACGGAGAAATACGGTAATCGAGTAAGCTACTCTTTGATTAAAAGTGAATATGCATTAACAACTGTGGAATTGACCCCCTCGAAATACACCCAGGTTTTTTTCAAGCTGAGGAGAAATCCCCCCACTTGCAATACCGCCATCTGTTATTTTAGGGGCAATTTTTGGGTGGGGAGCGCTGCCCCTCTTGTTTGCAAGGCTCTGTATACAATCCACCCCCAGCTCAAAAAACATGGCTACATGGCTGATTAATTGTGCCTAAGTGAACCAGTATTGTATAGTGAATGACCTGTCAAGTTTATTTATCAGTTTCACAACCTACCCTAACCATAAACACATGACAAAGTCATTTGTCAAAACTACACACATTCACATAAATACACAATGCTATATTTTTGTGCACATATGTATAACATTTATCACCTTAATGAATCTATCAACATTTATCAATCTGTACAAATGTATGTCAAATGTGGCAGGCGCTGGCTACAGTGCGCAGTGGTCAAAAATACTGAGACCACTGTGGGATGCCAAAAAATACAAGTGTAAACTTCAGCATAAAAGGCTATGGAATAGGAGCACTGGTTATAGTTTCCGATTTGGCGGAAAACTGCAAGAAATGCAAAAATGGTCACCAGAGAGCAGGCATCCGTGGTGGTTTCTCACGTAAGTGGCCACCAGCCTTATTTGTTTTACTTATTTTTCATCCATTTATTTTTTTTATCCATTCCATATCTGTATAATCACAAACATGTGGCTAAAAGTTGTGCAAACTACAACTAGCCTTTACTCAGTTTGCTTTACACAGGATGATCTGCTCAGTGCAGTGCAGAGATGACCCCGCGTGTGCTCATCTGAAGATCGCCCAGGCGCACCAAGAGCAAAGTATGTGGAAGTACCATCTGGAGTATGTGGAGCTGGTGGATGCGACTTGTGTCAATGGCGGTCACCGACCACAAGATGTCACCAAAATGATATGTCATTGTAGGACACAAGAAAAAAAGTTAGCAAATTGTCAACTTGTAAGATTAAGGCCGTGTTTACACGGATTTCGTGTGACGACAAAAAAATTGTGTCGTCACAGACCTTTTTTCGATGAAAATGGCAAATTTTACGTGTGTGACGACAAATCGGCCTCGTTATTTCCGACAAAAATCGGCCTTGTGGCCTCCGACAAAAATAAATTTTGATATAATGCTTAAAAAATGCCATTTTTTGCTCTGATAGAGCCATAAGTATTGTTGACACAACATATTTATTTGAATGTGCCATGAATTGCTTGCATTTTGCAATAACTTCTCGAGCCACTGGGTGATGGCACCTGTAGAATGTTGTCACAAGCAAAGCACGTTCACAGCTTGTGACAACAATTTTGAAACGCACCTGTAAATCAAATGGAATTTTTTTGAGAATTTGTCGGAACGCCTCGCTAACGAGGCCAATTTTCATGACTCCGACAAACAAATTTGATGATTTCTAACTCCACCATTTTACAACCGACTTACACCATTCTACACTTAAAATGACCGGGAGGACCTGTAGAATTCAATTTTGGAATCAGTTTTGTGATGCCAAACTTCCCCAGCTCATTCGATGAAGTTTTTTGAAAAATGAAAAACTTTGGGAGTTGGTGTTAGCACCAAAAGGCACTGCACTGGGTCTGGGTGGAGGTTTGAAAGTAATCATAATGTTGTTTGTTTCTTAGTGGGCTGTACATTTGGAACCACATATTTCTATAAATTATCTACAGATTTTGATGGTGGGGCACTTAAAATTTTCAGATTTCAGTTTGTGATCTTCTGAATGAAGCTATCAGAATGATAACAAATGATAGCTCAAATATTAGGGTGTAAACTAAGTTTCTTATCTTTTTTGCAATCTCGTACAAATATACATTCCTGCGTTCCATTCTGTTGTTGGCCGATTTTGAAGTCCTTCAAGTATGTTGGGGTTTGGGGTCTGGGCTATGACAAAAATTTTTTGTTTCCTTGAATAATCCCCCAGTCCCAAGATAAGGGGGGTCTAAAAAGGTGGTCATTTTAGATGGCCGATGTTAAATTTGAGTTTGAATAAATGATAGTTAAACTTTGAAAATTTGAAAACTAAATCACATAAAGCATACAAAATGAGTAGGCTGGATGTCGCCATGTCTCCATTTCAGTTTTCACATCAGTCACAGTGAAAACTAGTGTGTTTAGGGCCAATAAACTTAAAGCTTAAAGTTAAAAGTGCTATCACTTTTGATTGGAAAAATATATTGAAATTTGTTTTGGCCAGATGAATTGTTTTAGTCTAAGCTATACGATAGCATGTTGTAAAATTATTGTACAATTTTTGTAAAGAACTGTAAAATGGTTCATTTTATTTTATTAATGTCATTTTGGAATAAAATACAATAAAATGAAACATGAATAAAATAAAAATAAAATACAATTTTTATACAATTTTAGTAAAATGAATTTTTATAAAACCAACCCAGCTTAGAAAAGACACATTGGCAAAAAAAGCAATTCCTTGGGGCACTAGCCAAAAAGGGCACACAGCACAGGCAACAGTGCCATTCCCAAAAAATGTCACCAGAGCTGAAGGCTGGTGATCACACTGAATGTCACTGCACCCGGCGGAGGTTCCAACAAATTTATCAAGTTTCTTGGTAGCTGCACATTCAGAACTGCATATTTCCATCATAGTTGTTAAAACATTTATGTTTACTCAATAAATACAGATACTCAAGCACTGCGTAAATACATTTACGTTTCCTCCAGAAAAAATACCAGTACTCACTTACTCGCGTACTTCTTAAAAGTACGCAAATACAGAAAATGTATTTCAAACTGACTTTTTTATTGGCTTTTTGAAGCTAAATATAAGGATAAAATATCCAAAATAGCAAAAAAAAATTGGCATAAACACATTAAATAGTGAATTTGATGGTGAAAAAGTTTGAAAATTAGTAAATTTGAGCAAAAATTTTGGCAAAATTTTACAAAAATACCCACTTTTACATTTTCCAGTTACAAAAGTAATATACTTACATTTATGCATGAGTAAAAGTAAAAAATGAATACCGTATTTCTTCTAATAGAAGAGCACCATTCTTATTTTTTTGCCAACTTTTTTACCTGCCGTTCTATTAGGGGTGCTGTTCTATTGGAGGCTGCCATTCTATTTTTTTCATCAACTTTTTGACGCCTTTCTCATGTGAACATGAGCCTTTTTTTGAATGAAGCTTGAGCAATATTTTTATATCAGAGCATCAATTTCAGATATAACACCTATTTGAATGCTTTGCATGTTATCACAATCTATTTGTGATTCATTGTTGTGTTTTGGCACACTCCCAACATCAGTCCTAAATGCCGTTCTATTGGAGGTGCTGTTCAATTGGAGGCTACCATTCTATTGTTTTCTTGAGAGCAAAAATGTGCCAAAACCTCGTTTTATTGGAGGTGCTGTTCTATTGGAGGTATCCCTTCTATTAGAAGAAATATGGTACTTAACCTTTTCTGTACTCACCTGTGAGTAAAAAATAAATACTTTGTTTACGTTTACTTTTGAAAAAGTTCAGTACTTTTAACAACTCTGATTTCCATGAATTCTCTACTGATTTTGATGGTTGAGCATTAGGGTTCGAATAATTCTTTTCAAATGGCTTTTTGATATGGATATTCAATATTTTTTCTGAAACTCAATATTCGATATCGATATGATATGGAACCTCGATATCAATATTCGATATTCAATATTAAAAAATGGTTGATATTCGATATTTGATATTTTGATATTGTCAATATTTGATGTTGCAATTTGCTTTTGATATATCAAGGCATATCTCAAGTGGCATTTTGTAATTTCATGTGATTAAGACATGGTTAATCATCTTTTTACTGAAATGTGAATGGTACAAGTGGTTTTTACAAGGTTTATATCACTCAAAAGTAGAAAATGGAATACAAACATGATGAATCAAAGTGTATCAGACAAATAACAATTGGTAGATATTACAGTTCATACTTATAACTAAATTGCTTAAGGGCATCTTGAAAAAATAGCAAATCAGCATTTTCTGGCTTCAGCACTCCAACATTATAAATACTGTTCTTTTACTCATCAGCACATCAGATCAATCATAAATATTTCAAAATGAAAATAATAACTTAATTTAGGGACACAACACATGTTCGATACATCGAAAAATGGTTGATATTTGTCAAAAATTTTAATATTGATATTCTATATTCGATATTTTTTCAAAATTTTCGATATCGATATACAATATTAAAAAATGGTCAATTTCTGATATTCAATATTCTATACGATAATGGGAGTGAGGCCAAATCGGCAAGCTATCTATCTATATCGGAGGCTGCTCAGCTATCTATCTATCCCAAGGCAAAAATTTAGGCTACTACCCCATTTGCCTTTTTGCTCCAATTTTCACTCAAAATTGCTAATTTTCACGCCTTTTTATAGTTTTTAACCTTCAAAAACATGGTTTTCAGCTATAAACATGGTTATATACCTATTTTTAGCCATTTGAAACCTACACAAGTACACAATTAGCTGAAAATACGGAATAAAACACATGAAATGGCGATTTTTAAGGTGAAAACTATAAAAAGGTACAGAAATTATCGATTTTGAGCAAAAATTTGGCAAAATTTCTCAAAAATCACCCCAGCTAGGTAGATAGATAGCTGGCCGATGGGGGGGGGGGGTTATGGGATGGTAGCCCAAAATTTTGCCTCTGGGATACATGATAGCTGTATGTAATTAGCCCACTTCAAATACCTGCGACTGAAAATGGGTTCTTCAGACTGCACTTCTATAATTGTTTGTAGTGATGTAAAGGCACCGGGGCACCGGTGCCCTGGTGCTGGGCACTGAAGGGCACCAGCACCAGTGCCCTTTTGATTTTCAGAGGTGCCCTGCCAGTGCTGGTGCCATTTGTTTCAGAATAGCACCGGTGCTGGCACTGGCCAAAAAAACTGGAGCACCGGGAAAGGCACTGGCAGGGTTTGAAGGGTTCAAAAAATGTCACGTTTCAGAACATGCGTGTGTACACTAAAAAAGTTACGCAATGCAATGGACGTCAAAACATGCTTGCGATGCCTTTTAATGACATTGTTCAAACATTTAGATATAGTTGAAGAAAGGAATGTGGGTCGGATATGAGTGATTCTGATGTTTTCTCATTCCCCAGTCTCAAGATAAGCTCCATAAAAAGTTGTCATTTATGATATGGTAGGTATTTGTTCAGAGAAAACAAATTGGTGTAGGAAAACAGGGCCAAATCGGCATACGGAATATAGGCATCACTAATCCGACCAATAAAAATCAATATACAGATTGCGCCGATTATTTTAAGTGTTTGACGGTCTAAATCGGTCAAGATATGGCCGAGTTATTGAGCTTCAAAATTGATTGGCCATGTAATACGATAACTTTTTATAGACCCCATTATCTTGGGACTGGGGATTATTCCACAGGCATAACACAAAGGTCTGGTGGACCCCCCTATCAAAGAACCCACCCCATCTATCCTATGCACAGCAAAAGCTCCTTCATCGCACTACCTAAAGCCGTGTAGATTGACAATTTTTGTCATCTAATTGTTTTAGAAAAGTTGATCCGGTGCAGTGCCTTTCGGTGCTAGCACCGGCGACCGGATGGTGCCCTTTGGTGCCGGTGCCATTTTTTTCGGAATGGCACCGGTGCCAGTGTGGTGCCATTTTTTGGCTGGTGCCCCAGGGTGCCAGGTGCCTTTTTCATGACATGGGGAGGTGCCGGTGCGGTGCGGTGCTATTTTTCCCAGTGCCTTTAACATCACTACTTATGTGATGATTTACATGCTGAAATCATGACTTTTATTGTTGGCACCTGGCGCCATTGTTTCTGGTGCGCTTTTTTGTCTGGTGCCATTTTTTCTGGCGCTTTTCCATCATCACACACTGCCTATAATTTTTCTGAGCTATTATGGCATTTAAAAACACATATTTACACAATAAGTCACATTGTCGTCACATAAAAAACACTTTCACAGCTTTTGACAGTTATCAACAACTTTGATGATTTGTCGCATGCTGTGCGTGCTGACAACCTGTGATCGTCACACTGTCGCAGCGTGAAAGACGAGTTTTTTTCAGATTTGTCGGAAAGCTGTCGGAAGGCCCGCCGGAATAAAAAAATTTAACGGTCCATAACTAAATTATGACTAAGCCAATTGAACTAAAATTACACGCACATATACACCTAAGTATGATATATACTCAACCATTTTTACTTGTGAATATGGAACTTTTTTCCGGAGTTATGGAACTTTAAAAAAAAGATTTGTCATAGCCATGAAATCCGTGTAAACGCCACATAATGAAAAATTGAGAGTATTTCCAGATCCTCTGGATTATTTTGTGACCAGAAAAATGCTTCATCAGAATTTTTTCCATAAGTTCTTGTTTATCTAACCTCCAGAACAGGTATTTTCTTCTTTTTGGTGCAATTGTGCAGTCATCTGAATACAATGACATTTGCTTATGACAGACATTTGCAAAAAGACATGTAAACTCGGCAGACATGCACGAGTCAGTGATTCAGCCGTTGGTTACCAAAGACATGTTTTTTAATTCAAACTTGAATGGACAGATTCCATTCCATTCACGATACATTTAATTCAATCCAATTTTTATTGCGGGAACGATATGAGTTTGATAGACAAATTGTTATAGAAAGTCGGATTGTAACGTCTTAGGATGGATCTAATCATTACAGCTCCAACAAATTCCTCTAAAAACGTGTCCAGCACACGTCTAAATTTCTTCATCCGAGATTGCTACATGAAACATATAAGCCCATGAAACATACACGCACACAGTGTGCTGCAATGTGTCTACTGATAATTAGAGTAGTGATAATTACTATGGTTGGCTTATCAGTGACTTCTATCAAGTAATACATAAAATATGCTTTTTTCAACAAATAACAAGCCATTTTTGTTCAAATCTGACAGAACAAATTGATCATATGCATTTAGGGGGATTTACTCAATGGGGTCACTTTTCCTCACGTGTCTAACAGGGGGAATTAATCAAGCAAATACGGTACTTTTCTACTTGAATTAACATCCCAGGAGTAATATTTATATTATTATTATCAACTTTTTACTTGCTTTTCAATGAGAAATTAAAAAAGTGAGAAGTTATATGATGCCTGCACATACATTGCTATAACACCGTGTGCATGTACATGGACTTGTATGTTTCATGGGTCATCCCTTATCGGTGACGCAAACAGAAACTGTGTCTTTAAACTTGTGTGTATGAAGCGCAAGGATATTGGACATGTGCCAAGTAGTGATGTGAAAGGCACCGGGAAAAATGGCACCACACCGCACCGGCACCTTTGCCAACGCATGAAAAGGGCACCTGGCACCCTGGGGCACCGGACGGAAAATGGCACCGCACCGCACCGGCACCGGTGCCTTTTGGAAAAAATGGCACCGGCACTGAAGGGCACCGGCGGGTTGCCGGTGCTAGCACCGAAAGGCACCGCACCGGGCTGGAATTTCTGAAGTGAATATCTGGCAGTTTCTCAGCGGTCTCACCTTTGGAAGTGCATTTTTCCATGAATTTTCAACCGATTTTGATGGTTGAGCACTTAAAATGATCAGAATCATGTGGCAATGCCTTTTATGAAACAATTACAATGATTACAAGTGAAAGATAACATATTTAATTCACTGCAATGTCCATAGCCACCATTGTCTACTGATCGATCGTAGTCGTTGCTGTACAGAGAATAGAACTATCTATGTCATAAACTGACAACAAATTTTGAACAAACAAGTAAGATAAATATAAAATATAAAAATGATTTAAAATTCAACAAAATTTTAGATTCGTTCATCAGATCACGTATCGGGTATAATGGATTTCACAGTAGGTAAATTATCTTGATGGGAGGTTTACAAAATAGGTAAAAACGGTTGGGTAAATATATTGCTGTTTTTTAAAATATGAATAAGCACATACTATGGACAAAATTGCACAGCACATGAAGCCTTGGCTGGTGCCTTTCCCGGTGCCTTTTACTTTGGTTCTGGTGCTAGCACCTTTAGCACCGGCAAAAAAATGGCACCGCACCGCACCGGCACCGGTGCTATTCTGAAAAAAATGGCATTGGCACCGGCATGGCACCCCTGAAGATTGCAATGGCACCGCACCAGCACCGGTGCTGGTGCCCTTCGTTGCCCAGCACTGGTGCACCGGTGCCCCGGTGCCTTTACATCACTAGTGCCAAGTTTATGTATTCACACTCGTACAAAAACCTTGTAGAACAATGACTTCCAAAAAGTATGCTGAGTTTAATACATATTACAAACCTTGAGCTATGGGAAACTGATTATGTAGGTGTAAAGATTCAGTTCAGATAAGTGTTGATTACAGGTGTAAAAAATAAATGAAGTACACAGTGCATGATAGCACTTTATAAATCACTTTTGGCAAAGTGTCCTGGTGTATCCAAAGTAATTTTGTAGGAAACTTTAGTAACTTTAGTAGGAAAACCACAAAAAGAAGTAACGAAATGAAAACAATAAACCTAAATGCAGAACTTGCACCACTACTGGTGTTACTAGCAACTCATGGTATCAGGAATTTGAAGACTACAAGCGGAATTGCTATAAAGGAAAATACGAACGGTGAAGGTACCATGTTGCAGGTGATTTGTATTCTGTGATGAATGGCTTTTGAATGATTCCGATTACAGTGTGAACAAAACAATTACAACACATATTTTCTGAATTTATATTCATACATATTCTTAAGAGCACCATTTTGCTTCATGTCCTTTGTCCACACAATACTTTTTGAATGTTTGAACCTTGGTCAACAAATACGACATTTATAATTACTCAAAGCAATCTGTGATATGCAATGTGCACATGTTCCACATGTTCCAGCTTGGCAGCAAGCCAGCTTAGTGGAGCTTGGCAGCAAGCCAGCTTAGCAGAGCTTGGGAGCAAGCCAGCTTAGCAGTGAACTAGCAAAGAGCATTGTAGCCAGCTCTGGTGGCAACTTTTTCGGTAGCTTCATGGCCAGCTGACCAGCTAGCCAGCTTCACAATGAGCCAGCCATCTTTACAGTTGGTGAAGTTTGGCATAAAGCTAGCTTGGCAGAACCAGGCAACAAGCCAGGTTTATAGTAAGCCAACAGTCAGCTTTTGTGGCCAGTTTTGTGGCAGCATTATAGCCAGCAAGCCAGCCAGCCAGCCAGTTTGCTTCATAGCAGGCTAGCCAGCTCTACAGAAAGCCAGTTAGTTGGCTAGTCACATTCACAGCAAACACAATAAACCAACTTGAATATTTACATACATGTAAATAACCAAATGATAACACAATCCTCAGACCACAACATACTACTTCAATAGTTTGGGTGGTTAGCAGCACCTAACCACCCACAAAAAACTCACAAATACTCAGAAATCTACTCAATAACCAAACAAATACTCTAGAAAAATACCCAGAAAGTCGTAAACCTGTCGTCTGGCAGACGGTCAATGATTTATGACCTTGCAAAATTTGTCTGGCTCTCGTCTGGAACCTTGATGATTTACAACACCCCGTTGTAAACCTGTCAGAAAACGGGGGTCAAATGTCTGGAAAAAAGTCATTAATCAACTAAGGGGGGAGGTCGTAAAACCATCAAATTTTCCCGCACTTGTCTGTAATAAATCAAATTTTCCCGCACTTACATAGTAAAAAACCCAGCACAGCTGTTCAAAAACTGACAGCATTTGTAATTTACTGTCAAAACTGACAGGTACACCTGTTAAAATGTGCGAAAATAGCCAGACAACAGCTGTCAGACGGTTGTAAAACTGTCAGATTTCGGGGGGAGGTAAGGATCTCCAGAGTATAAAAGAGCAGCCCAGAGCCAGTATCTGGATCAGTCTTCATTTCTTCATTTCTCCAGTCTTCACTTCCTGCTCTTCTTTGAACCTCCACCGCCTGCTGCTGTTTGGCTGATCACAGTGGCCCTTTTTCTGGCAGCTCTGATTGAGCTGTTGGATTCTGGCAACTATTATTATTTAGTTGTCATTGCTTGGCTGTTTATACAGTCCCTGTTCCAGAAGTACCCTATTTCTTCCCCAGTTAATTCAATAATTGGGGACTGTCTCTCCTATTTTGCTTGGCTGTCTACCAACAATCAATATCCTCTTGCTATAAGCAATTGAGGAAAATCCCTGAAACCCATTGGTATTCCCAATAACAGTTTAGTGTTTTTATTCTTTTTTTTCTTCTTTTACTGATTTTTTCTGTTGTTTCTTTTCTTTTTTACCTGTTTTGTACTGCTTGCGCGCTAAGTACAATAAACTCCTGAAACTTAAAAAAGTCCCAAATTCGATTCAAGTGTGGCTATTTATTAGCTTTTCTCTAACAGATGTGTTGTGAAGTAAAGACATGCTATAAGTACATTCTAACTTGTATTTCCACATTATTCCTAGGAATAATCTTGTTTCTCACCTACACCTACTTTTCCAAGAAGGTGTGGAATTGAATAAGGCAAATAATACCATCCCACTCAAAGCACATAAACCAACAATCATTTGCCAAACTTTTGGCTGGCGAGCGCAAACAATCTTTATCATTTTTCAAGAACCTCGTGTGCATTTCTGAAGTCCAATTCTTTCTGCCCAAATCATTCTTGCACACTGAGACAGTATTCTAAAGCTTGAACTAATTCTGCTGCTTCATTACTTGTTCACACTATCCACACATAATCACAAACAAAGTAGAGAGTTATCCCTGTAGTGAAAGATCAGTCTTTCTGGTTAAGGACTACCAGGGCATACTTGTTGTAAATTAGCAAGGTTAACACAATAACAAAGTAACTCTCCTCGAAAGTGTCCATTTCTGGAGTAATTTCAGGTACTATTATCTGACTTGAAAACGATTTGGATCATTTTCACCCCTACAGAACAAATTAACCATTTGGTGTGAACAGTCCTGTCCCAGCAAATAGGTTCTAGTGACAAAGAATATTGTTCTGTTATCACTTGCATTTCTACACTGTCTTTTTGTATCTACAACCTAATCAAAGTAGAGAGTTATCCCTGTAGTGAAAGATCAGTCTTTCTGGTTAAGGACTGCCAGGGCATACTTGTTGTAAATCAGCAAGATTAACACAATAACAAAATAACTCTCCCCCAAAAGTGTCCATTTTCTGGAGTAATTTCAGGTACTATTATCTGACTTGAAAACGATTTGGATCATTTTCACCCCAACGGGACAACAGTCCAAACTAGTGTAAATACATTGATAACAGTCCATCTGACAAGCAGTTTGATAAGTTAACTTGACCAAAGCAACATTCACCTTACAGAGTTTCAAACTCATCAAGGGTGATTGCTGCTTTACACGTCACAGCTGGCAAGCGCGGCAGATTGAATAATTTCTGTTCAAGTTTTCTTGTCCAGTAACCATTCAATTAGTGACTCGAACTTGCAATCTTCATAATTTTTGAGTTGAATTTGTTTATTACAAAACTGCATTGGTCACTGTTTTGCCAACTGCCACTGCTCGCTTTACATGTCACAGCTGGCGAGCGCGGCAGTTTGAAAAACCTCTGCACAAGCTATCTTGTGCAGTAACCTTCATTCAGTGGCTCAAACCTACAATCTTAGTCTTATGTTTTTAGTATCAACTTACATTTCTTTTGTACCATTGTGTTTTTACACTACATAGCCTGTTATTTGCTCCAACATATCTTTAGTATATTGGGCCACACTAATTTTTATTTTCCACCCATTTTTTTCTGTTGCTCTTGAGCATTTTAACCCTCCCCCCTCAACACCTACTACTACCAGTTGCACCAATACCTCTAATAGCAGTTACACCTTGCGCTTGGCAAAATCATTGGCAGATCTACATCCAGTGCAGTGCAGTGACCAGGCTACATCACAACAGTTAGCTGCAACTTTTCTTCTGTTGTGAGTATTTTTTTTTTGTTGAGGGGGAGCAGAATACGAGAGCCTTTTAACCTATTAGCGAGAGGGTAAAGCTTCACTCGTTCCCAGTAAAGAAAAAAGTGTGATTACGGTAGGATAGTGTCCGGAAAGTGTCCGTTTAGGGGTACTTATGTCCCCCTGACGTCATATTATGGTAGAATAGGATACCGTATCCAGATCTTATTACTGTAATAATGGTTATTGTATTACAGTATCCAGATTTTGTTATGGTGTGATTGGGTTACTGTATTACCATATCCAGATCTGGGGTATGGTAATATTGGATTTTTGTATTACCTTATCCTGATGTGGATACGGTAGGATTGGGTTACTGTAATACCATATTCTGGCTATACTATAATGATATTGTAATACCATATCTATTATGGTAATATAGAGTATGGATTACTGTAATCTACACTACCGTAATCAGATGACTGTTGTGATACTGTTTTTGAGTGGATTTTTTTGTGGGAATGAGTGTAGCTTTACCAATTAGCCAATAGGTTAAAAGGCTCTTGTTGTTGAAGGTTTACTGGTTATTTTTATATCCTAGTTGTAATATCTAAGTAAAGTTTTGTTGAATGCCTACATGAGAATTCCTACTACTTATGTGAGAATGAAAGAATGAATGAAGGAATGAAACTGGGTTGGCAATGTGAATAAAGATTTGAAAAGAGGCCATGCCACATCATCTAATTATGTCAAGCCATATTACGTCATGCACACAGATTTAATGCACATTAGGCTTTACTGTACAGGTTGTATGCCAAATGTCTAGATGTGTACATGCTTATTTGATTCATAATTTGGCCATTCTTCATTCTGCAGCTGTTGTGTGGACATAATCGATTATGTTTGCAATGATATAAATAGAGCTCTCAGAAGGGAACAAATTTATTAATTCCATGGTTGTATTAAGAACAATCAATAAGATCAAAGGTAGGTAATCATGATGTTCTACATGTGTGTGAGGCATGTACCTCAGACGATTTATCACAAAAGTGAAATTTTTCTATCATATCATTTTTACTACTTTGAAAGACATTATACTTGATATCATAGCGAAACTTAGGTGCATAGTCAAATGTTATTATCTGCCTGATGTCACTAATCTTTTGCATCCACATTGTGAGAGGTGATGGATTCATGTTGAAATATTGAATTCTATTTGTAATGTTTACAGTAATGTGACAGCGTTTACTTTTTGCTACAATATACATTAGTTGACTTTGATCTAGAAATATTTGAAATAGCTGGTCTGTAAGTATATCATTGGTACATGCAAAGGATAAAATTAGCTGATTTTGTTTAAAGGAATTAATATTATTGTATAAAAATTTGAATACATGTTGAAAAGCAATTTGTGTGTTATTGCCTATTACAAACAGGGCTAGTTCACACATTTTTTCCTTTTTTGCAAATATAGACCATAATTGATGTAGATAATGTAAACAGTCGTTTTTCATCTCATCTCTCACAACAAAGCATACACGCTTAATGTTCATACACCAACACATCATATTAGATACATGTTTGGGTATTTTTTCACCATAGGCAATGGGCATTGAGAAACCATCTTCTTTTCCGGATCCAAAGTAGTTTATAATGAGTTGTCTTGTACCATCAACTGTAATTGCCCTAGCTTGAAATCCTAACAATGTAATAAGTTTCCCTTTCATAATTGTTATTATATGATTACTGTTAAGGAGATGAATCAGACTTCTCTGCATGTAGGTTTCACTGCTTTCATCATGTCTTCTCGTTTTGGTGGCAACAGTTTTGATCAGCATTAGAATGTGCCCAATGGGAATGTAGGACAGTAGCTGTGCACTGACTTCCAGTGGCACATCCTTTTTGAAGTATTGCTTGATGTTTTCAGCATAGTCGTCATCAGCCTGTAATTGTGGGTTTTACATGTATTTATATTCAATCAGTTTTTGTATTTGACTTGTATTTACCTTTGAAACATAAGTCTTTTTTCCAGTAATCACATCTTGAACTGCTGCAGATTGTGTAGTGTTTTGCATAGTGAATCAAATATGAATGTGGCTGGTTCTTCTAGAGATGTAAATAGTGCAAATCAAATTATATCTGATGTTCTGAAAAGTAGATCAGGGAGTGGAATTTTGTATGGGCGTAAATATTTTACCATTTTTAAGCCACAAATGCAATATACTGAAAGGTTTAAGCTAAATTTGAATGCATATAGAATTTCTTTCCATGATTTGGATGAACATGCAAGTGTTGATTCTGTATTGAGTGAGGCAATAGATTGTGTATACAGGTATTTTGAATGATGCATTAGCATCATTTTGAATTTGTTTTGTCACATGCTAATTTTTTAGGCACACTATTGGAGATCGACATCCATCTGGCTTGTATGTTGGTGTTTCCCTACAGCATCCAAATTTGCCTGAATGTATGTTTTTTATGCATTACCGGTAAATGTAGCCTATTTTTCTAATTTCTTGCATGTTCTCATTGCAGCTTATTTAGAGCATTTTCGTCTGGGGACCAGATTTAGTACTGTGGCTACAGCTCAAGACATTGGAAATTTGTTAAATTCTCATCAAACTATCAATCTAACAGACAACTCTATGACCTTAATTGTGAATGTCATTGGTTTGTTGTTTTGGTTTTGCTATATGCTTGCTTTATTATTGAGATGATACAATGTTTTGCATGTTGCAGAACGATGATGGATCCAGCTGATCAACCATCCTGTTCGTATACTGTAGCCCCTGCGTTCAATATAAACAAGTGCTTTAATGACAAATTACTTGACGAGGATGAAAACTGTTCAGATGCATCAGATACTACAATACCCGAGGATTTAACTAATTTGAAAAACTTTGGTACTGTAGGTAGACTAAGTGGGGGGCGTAGGAGGTCTGCATATCAGGATGTCACAACAGCAAGGTTGCGTCAATCAATGATGGCAAACCAGAAGCGTAAGCATTGTGAATATGTTGTTGCATAGGAACAAACCTTGGTCTATGCCATTTGCTTGGCGTTAGGTAAAATACGTGCGTTTAATCCTAATAAGGGTAGGGAATCACGTAATTATTGGCGGCGTGTTAGGCGTAATTGTCAAAAGAGTCCATCGGCAGAGCTTGAAAAATTAGCTTCACAACTGCGCACTGAGGCAAATTTGCCCCCCTCAAATGTATTTGTCGGTATTGATGTTTTGGATAGGATTGAACCAGTACCAATGTTAAGAGGTGTTACAATCAGGGTTTTTCAAGAGGGTACTAAAAAACAGGTGTGGCCACTGTCTAATTCGGGTCTTGTTTTTAGTGACCATACAATAAATTTGTGTTTATATCACCATTGTGGAAACATATTTTTTGCTGTAATATGGGGTTTAGTGACATTTTTAAGTGCACGTGGATATTGTGATACATGCAAGGAGGTGGTGTTTGGACGGAAAAGGTATGTTTATTTTTTAATGTTGTTTATATTCTTATTTAATTTATGTTTTCATTACTAGGCATATGTGTCCATTTCGATGTGGTTATTGTGGAATTGCAGCTCTGACATCAACAACCAAAAATACAAGCTTATTGAGTGATTGTGTAAAAGTGAAAGGCGAAGAAAGGACATGCCCGGATTGTCTAAGAAAGTTTTTCTCCGTGTTTTGCTTCAGGTGCGTTTGCTTGACTTGTCATATATATTCTGGCGCATGTATACCTGCTTTTTATATAGGCAACACTTGCGTGTACAAGGCAGAGGACAATGGTCTGTCGCACGGTGTTATGCACAGCGATTATGTGCTGCATGTGGGCATTATTTTAGTCTCAAAAGACAAGAGGATGGATCGTTTGTTAACAGACACAATTGTTCAGAGGAAAGAACCTATGGCTGTGCTTATTGCAAAAAGCAGGTGCTTTTTGATGAGCCACATGATGCGTGTTATTTACCGGTTTTGAAACCACACAAGATTGAAAGGTCCAAGAAAATTGTGTTTTTGGATTTGGAAACAAGGATATGCAGCAGTACAAACATGCACAAGGCCAATTTACTGACAACTGTGACGTAAGTTTTTCTGCTTTTGTTTTTGTATTGCTTATAAAAACCCGAACGTTTAATCATAGATCATGCTCTCGATGTTGGCGAAAGGATATGTATGCTCCATGTTCAAAATGTGGTATTGCCAGGGTGTGTGTTTGGTCTGGAGAGAATTGTGTATATGAGTTTGTAGAGAGCTTTTTTTGTATCGGTCGGTTTTTATTATTATTCTATTTTTTCATTGGTTTTGCAATTCATGTACCTTTTCAGAGAATAGCGATGCTACCATTGTCAGTCATTTTGGTAGTCGTTTTGACTTCCATTTTCTAATGTGTGCATTGATTGAGCAAAACAAAACGCCAGAGACGACTTTTTCACGTGGCAATCGTCTTCTATATGTGAAGTTCAAGGGTGGAATCAAACTGATATGCTGGGCAAACTATATTCCAACATCATTGGAAAATTTGTGCAAATCGTTTGAGGTTCCTGTGGCCAAATCGTTCTTCTGCTATGATATGAATGAAGAATATGTTACTGACGCATACTGTCACTTGCGTCCAAAGTGGGAGTTTAGTGTTTCAGGCAGAAACAAGATCGATTTTGATCTGTACTATGCTGAGCATTATGACAAGGTGTTCTGTGTGTTTGAAGAGATGTCGGTTTATTGCCAGAAGGATAGCTATGCGCTATCCTATGCAGCAATGCGCTTTCGAGATGAACTCATAAAGCTGTTGGATGTGGATCTGTTTGCAGAAACGGGCACATTTACAATATCCGGATTGGCACTACGTGTGTTTCAAGGTATGTCTTTTATTATAATCTGGTGTGGGGGGTACCTTTTCATATTGGTTCTCATTGTTTTCAGTCCGATTCCTACAAGAGAATACATTGGCTATTTATCGAGGTGAAGCTCTAATGGATCGAAATAGCAGATTTTCAATGGCTTTCTTGACTGCATATAGTAGATACTTTGGTGTTAGTGTTTTCCTTTTTGTTATAATGTAATGCCGTTTTATACATTTTGTGTTCAACGTAGGTCCATGTGCAACATGCTGGCAACAATCGTGAACATGTTGTTCGATGCGCCAACAATCGACGATACAAGGTGGATGGAGCAGAGTTTGAAGATGATTCTGGGACGCCTTCAAGGCTAATCGACATTCATGGATGCTTTTTTCATGCATGTCCAATGTGTACAAATCACTTGGCAACAGTGAGGTATGTTGGTTTTATTGATTGGTTTCATGTATATATACTTGATATAATCTTATTCATGCAGACCACTTACATTGCTCGGTGGCAAAACGCCGTTGCAAGTTCGAGAACGCGACTTTTTTCGAGCAAATAACATTGCGAAGGCCGTTCACCCTTTGCTCTATGATGTATATTGGGAACATGAATGTCGGAATGTTTTAAGTTCAAATCGGGTTTTGAAACAGTATTTCACAGAGGCATTATCTGACAAACCGTTAAGCATTTATGATGCAAACTTTGGTTAGTGTTAGAAAGTGGCATTTTTTGCTATTTTATGTTTTATGCATGAGTGTTGTCAACTTTCAGGCGGCAGAATTGACACTTTCCAAATTGGTACCTATGACAATGTGAATGTCACAAGGCCAAATGCAGATTTTTTGGACTTTTGCAGTTTGTATCCTGCAATGTGTTTAACAAAGCCAATGGCCCAAGGACCAGGGAGAATTATTTCTGGAGATCTGAACGAATGGGTTTTGGTATGTTTATCTTTTGTTTTTGGTATCATACATTCTTTAATAATAGTACTCTTAACAGACTCATTTTGGTGTTGTGAAAGCATGGGTGCATTATCCACGGGCTGATGTATTTGTTCCACCATTACCCTTTAGAGCTAAACTACCAGGTGGAGATGAGAAGATTTTCTATAGTACATGTGCAGCGTGCTGTATTGAGCAGAACGTGAATGTATGTACACATACGTTTCATGAACAGGTTTTTCGTGGCACATGGACAACTGTGAGTTTATGGTACTTGGTGGTGGTTGTCTTATGTTATTACAACAGATATCACACAGGTTGAACTGTGTGCAGCAATCAAGTATACAGGTCTGAAGATTGTGCGAATTATTTCTGCACATGTTTATGAGTCCCGTGTTTGGACAAGAGATGGTGGTCCTGAATCAGGATTGATCAGTGCATTTATGCTTGCTTTCTATAAGCTAAAGTGCCAAGCAAGTGGTTAGTTTTTGTGTTTGACTGTATGTAAAATGCTTATTAATATATACATAAATGTAGATTTGCCACTGGGCAAGACTGCAGCAGAATACTCAGCTGAAATATTTGAGAAGTTTGGAGTTTACATTGCTCCAAGATCGTTTGCTCCAAACCCTATCAAACGTTCTGTTGCAAAGTTGATGATCAATTCTCTAATTGGAAAGTTTGCACAGAAAAAATCAGGTTCACAGACAGAGTTCTTCAAAGATCATGGAAGCTTGTTAAAGGTTCTTGAAAATCCGAATTTGAATGTACACTGGCTACAGGTTTAATATTTTTTATTATTTTTTAAACCAGTATATAACTGTTTTACTTTAATACTTTTCACTTTTAGCACTTTGGATCAGCTGATGCTACAAAATTGGGCACAGAGTAGGGTTGGGAACCCGAACCGACCCGAACCGAACCGAACCGAGAACCGAGCACTATTTTGGAACCGAGAACCGAGAACCGGAACCGAGCTTGGGAACCGAACCGGAACCGAGAACCGGCACCATTACCCGGAACCGAACTAAATACCCGAAAGAACCGAACTTTTTGTTTTATGTGGTATTTTTTAACAGTTTTCTTATGAATTTTTTTTTAATGCCAGCATTGAAACCATTTTTTAGCAACAGCTAAACATCTTAGTGGATGTTCACTGTGCTCTTGAAAAAATTTGCGCGCGAGCGCGCACATTTACATACCATACAAAGTTAGTTTCATATGTAGGCTTCTGGTTTTTTTGGGGTATAAAAACTATTCATCATTGTGTACTCAGTAAATTGCATGTACTCTAGAAAATACATATAATGTGTGGTGAAGAAATGCACGCTTGCTCGCAATGGCATTCTTACGTCTAGCTCTGGAAGGGTAGGGGGCGGCCGCCATTATGCTATGCCACTGCGCCTACAAATGGCGCCACCGCCAGCACCGTAGTGCTTTTCCGTCACTTTTGGGGCAAATTTTAGGGGAGGGTGTCCCCTCTCTCCCCATTCGCCAGCCCCCATATACAATCTGCCTCAAACTCATACATCCTGGGGATGTTGCTGTTTCTGTTTTTCAGCCATTTATTATTTTACCCGATACCCGGTTATTTTATTACCCGGAACCGAAATTTTGAACATTCAAGAACCGAAAGAACCGAACCGGAACCGATGTTGAGAACCGAACCGAGGACCGGAACCGAAAATTTTTAGGAACCGAGAACCGATACCCGAACCGAAATATTTTGGAACCGAGAACCGAGAACCGGAACCGTAAATTTTGAAATTCTCAACCCTAGCACAGAGTCTTCTGTAATGGTACAGCATTCTGTTTCCCAAGATTCAAGTTTGTCACATGTTGGTCCAAACAATGCATTCAGTGTTCCCATAATAACAACAATGGTAACGGGTTATGCCAGAGTGGAGCTATATGAAGCTATGATCAGAATTCCTGAGGAATGCTTATTATATACAGACACGTTAGTTTTCTGTTTACTAATTGTCGCTATTATTATTCTGCATATCAAATGTTTATGTCATAGGGATTCAATAATGACACTGGATGGATCAAATTTGCAACCTCTATGTGGGCACCATCTTGGACAATTGACACCGGTGCTGAAAGATGAATATAAATTGGAGCATATTTGCATTGTGGGGGTGCGTTTATATTCACATGACATTTCATAAATTTGTATTTTGAATTTGTATGTTTTACAGCCCAAACAATATGCCTACACAGCCAAAAACTGTACAACTGGAGAAAGCTACAAGACTGTACGATTGCGAGGCTTTGCAACAGCTGCAGAAACTGATGAACAAGGACAGAGTGATCAAAAACCCACTGTTTCCTATGATAATATGTGTGATGCTGTCCGATCTCTTTTGGAACAAACAGAGTTGAAAAAACTTGGACTGAATGAGCTCAACTTTTTGTTGAGCAAAGATTTCCGTATATCTATTGATGGGCGGAAAAAGTACTATAAGCCTGTTTCAAATAAGCGCTTCTTTGTTCCTCCTGGTGCTGGAGGAGCCACTGCTATTCGAACTTTCCCATATGGATATAATCGCATTTAAACGCTACTATTGTATGTTGTTGTTTTTATTGTGTCATCATGCAAACTAATGTGAAAAATAAAAAATCGCAGGCTCTAATCTAATACAACTAAATTGCTACTATAATTGTGTGTTCGACTAGTGACATCACAATTGATTCCTTCGATTCACTATTACCAGCTGATTTCGAACTGGATTCAGTTCGTATAATTACTGAAGCCGAATATCAGTGTTTGGCCAATTGTCAGAAACAGGTGGAACGCTTGAAAAGTTGGTTTTTCTTGGTATCATTATTGTTTCCTAAACGCTTGATCAAATTGCTTGTTTCCCTTTGTACAGAATGTCCACTGATTTCGCAAACGTTGGGACCAGACCAGGCCAACCAAAATCAGATAAGCATGGCAGAGAGATCCATGTTCTATCAGCCACAGCTATTGGAAACAGCACAGGCGCCACAAATGCAGCACCAACAACAACAACAACAACAACAGCTGTCCGTGCCACTTCAGGAGATTATGCACTTTCCAAACCCCCCACCAACATTACCAGACCATATACAAAGGGGGCCACCAGTGCAGTGGGATCAAACAAGCCAAAACCCTCTGGCAGGGGTGGAAAATCAGCCATGCGGGGTGGCGCCAGACTACAACAACAACGACATGGTGGCACAGTCGATGCAGGCGACCCTCCAGGTTATTTTTTATTTTTTAACTGTTATAATTGATCGTTTAATGTTGTGTTTTTTATGCAGAGTACCTCAACAGACACGAGGCCGATGCAATTCACAAGAGAAAGTTCATTGCAGGAGGACTGGGAAGAGATGGTCTCACAGCTGCAAACCTCCCCGCCCAAGTCATTGAACAAAACGCCGGTCGCACACAAGCAGAACATGCAAACGCACGGCGATCACTCTTCCCCGGTGGTTTATTCCACAGTGACAACGATTGTGCAGACGAAAATTCGAGACCTCCAGTCCTTGAAAGGATACCCCCAACAACATTACAAATGGATACAACAGCAGCAGCAAGGTTCAGACACCGAGGGATTGCTGGCAACAAAGTTGTCCCCGGAACAACAGCAACAGCCGAAACAGAAGAAAACTATGAAGAAAAGGATGGGGCAGACGAAAGTGTCGACAGTCGGGATGACACCAGTGAGTATGAGTATGAGTATATTGGGAGTGATTTACAAATGCTAAAGAGACCAAAACCACGTCGCCTTGAAGCAGACATCGTTGGGTTATCACATGGTATTGCGCCATCCAGTCAACAGCAACAACAGCAAGAAGAAAAAGACGCAAAAGGACGAGATGTTGTCTTCAGAAAACGTGGCAGTGGAGAAAGTGGTGGAAATGTGAACAGAAAGAGTGCGAAAAGTTTGAGGCGTGAGAATTCCTTTTTTACAGAGTGTCAGAAAATTGTACACATTACAGACGAAGACGATATGGACGACCTTTTTATGGAGACTTTGGAAAGGGCTACAGACACCAAGAAATGGCGACACCTTCCAATAATTGACGACGAAGTGAAAAGAGATTCTACAGGTTCGAGTCCAGACAACAGTGCGATTCCCTCCAGACACAAAGAGAGCAAGGTTTCTGAAAATGCCGGTGGCCGAAAGTACATTGGATTGACTGAGTATGAACGCGGCGTTAAACATGAAGATGAGCATGGCAACGGCTCAAACCTTGCACGTTAGTTTGTATTGTGGTTTGGTGAAAAAACGTGTTATTGTTGTTTGTGTTGTAAATGCAGGTGGAAATCCAGCACGATTTGATGCACCATTTGTGAAGAAGGATGTGCTGGATGCACCGCCGTTTCCGTTTCGGCCTCCAAACACTGTTGTGTTCTGGATGTGCAGAACATGCCGCGAAATTTCACAACGTGCAAAAGGGAAACATTTTGAAAACGGTCGCACAACGTTCACAATTGACATATGCAAGGTTGTGTTTTTTGCTGTTTTGTTTGTGAACATGTTTTTCACTGTTTTCACATATACAGGCATGTCGAACACTGAACTGTGAGGCTTATGATACGTTTCAAGGCGACAGTGAAGAACCAGAGTTTGACTCATTGGGCAAAAGTGACATTGAACCCTGCCACCAAAAGTACCCCTATCCAGTCCAATATACGTTATTGGCTGGACCACCGTTCTCGCTCACACGCACAGAGGCAATTGTGCTACTAATGTGCGAATACTGCAGGTAAACCACATGTTTTTCACACTGTTTTCCCACTGCTGTCAAAATGACTATCGTTTCTTTCAGAAATGTGACATCTTTCCGAGAATGTATGCGAGATGTGAATGGACGATGCCGGGTTTGTTTTTGTGATTTTCATGTTTTGCATATTCTCTAACAATAACTGTTTCAGCTGACAATTGACATGTGCCAAAAGTGTACGGATGCCAATTATGAAATGTCCATGTCAACCTACCCAACCCAAGCTGAACTGGATCGCACAAAGGATCGCAGGGACTATTTTGCAGGAATGTATGGTGGATCAAGCAACAAGATTGTGCATACTGCCGGAAAATGTGTCCGTGATTGATTATGATGACATGTGTATACTTAGGCTTTTCGCATTTTTGTTATTGACCAGTGTGTGTATAAATTGTTTGTGATGGTCAAATAAAACTTAAAAATTAAAAAATCTTGTCGTTTCAGTTAACTATACAGCAAAATGCAAAGACTTCATAGTTCTTTTCCAATGCTAATTTTTGGAAGCTCAGATGCCTTTGAAATTTATACAAATGTCAACTGTTACATAAAGCATATATGAAAATAACATATATGGGTTATGTAATTGTGAGATGATGTTTATATAAATTTCTCCCATGCTCTGGAAAAACAACACTACTTATTGAGCTGATCAAAAATCGACAACACATTTACGACCATCCGCCGGATCACTGTCTATTTTTGTTCAGTTATTGGCAAGAAAAGTATTTGGCATTAAAAACATATGCGGAATTTGGCAGAACGGAAGATTTTTGCGATTCATGGAGAACCATTGTGAAATATAAGGAGGAACTCGATGAACGTTCAAACCCAAAGGATTCACACTTGTTACTGGTTTTCGACGATCTTTCAGCCAGTGTTTCATCGGCTATTGACATTGATGATAAAAGTGGAGAAGGTATAAGCAAAAACACTCGGTCAGCATCAACAGCCAATCCGACCCGATTATTGCGAGACCTCGCACAGGGAGCAGCAAGGCACCACAATATAACACTTGTGGCCACATTGCAAAGTCTTTTTGACACTCAGGTAATAACACACTGGTTCCACACAAAACATCATACTACATGTTTTCCCATCATTACAGAATCTAAAGCAAACACGCAGCTCTAGCATTTATTTTGTGCTATTCAGGTTTGTTTGTATTTTACTGCTGATACATAACAACGACAAGAAACATGCTTATACAAATGCAGCTTCCCATCGGATGCACTGACAACAAAATCGTTTGCACAGCGTTGGCAAGATCCAGCTTTATTTATTGGCGCATACAAGCAAGCAATTGCCGATAAGAATTTTGGATATTTATTTGCAAACTCGGACCCCTCAATTCCCGACGAGTTAAGGCTGTCAAATTCGGTGTTCCCCTGGGAGAAAGATCGTGTTTTTTATCAATGGGAGAAGCTATCAAGCGACATTGACCAGCCCATGTCAAAAACAAAAGGAGAACATTCGTCATTAGGAGAACATCAAAAAAACACGCTGAGATTTGCACCTCTTTCACGTCATGCACAACGATTTGGGCGTAAAGTGGTTGCTGTGCCATCTGACATTGCAATAGAGCGTGTTTGTGATTCTGATGAATCATTTTGAAAAGAACTTTGTGCAGCTGGAGGTCCATTAAAGGCAAAGTGGTCAAGTTTGAATCGTCGTCACAATAGTGCAAACAAAAACAAGCAAACAGAGCATAGTGAAGGTGCAGAGAAGGAAAATCGACAAAATGAACGATGGACCTTCCAATCCGAACCGCCCTACACAACAACAGCTTTCGGAGCAGCAAAACAAGCCGCCGCCGGCGGTACAGCATAGCCAAGGGAATGTTGTAAAACGACGAAGAAGTACACGTCGATTGGTTCGCAATTGGTTAATGCTGGAGAAGTTGGCAAAGGTATCATCAGTGAAGGAACGGCGCAACATTATAAATTCCGTTTCCGAGGATGCTCTCAGATGTCTACAGGATGTTATTGCAAACCTAATGTCTGGTGTGATACATGTGAATAAAAAACGTAAGCGTCTATTAAAGCGATATAAACACAAGTTTATGGCTGTTTTATCCGGCAACATGCAGGAAAACTCGCTTCGACGTGCCCTTTTATTGTTGTGCAATGGGCAAGCACTAAAAATTCTTTTAAACTTTTTTCTGTCTCACTTTTCCCCCCCAAGTAGTGCTGCCAAAAAGTGATTATTATTACCATTTCAGTTTTTCCATGTGGCTGTTTATGTGGTGACTGTGAATAAACAACAACTATATACGCATTTGTTGAAAAATTATGGCTTGGCTTGAGTTTAAACAGAAAGGCCATAGACATGGTGTTGCAGAAGATCCAATAAAGAAAGCAAGAATTGTAGGAGCTAATGACTCTAACTTATATGCACAAACCGTGGCTGACAATGAACGACTGTCGAATTTTTTACATGGTGCTGCACGCAAAGTACGAGGACAACACTTGAAAGAGTTACGTGGTGTGATTGATCCAAAGATCCCTGCCATACCCCCGGAAGCTGTTTTAGAAGAAGCTCATAAACTACAACAGAATATATTACACAAGAGCAAGGGTGCTCCTGTGCCATATTCTAAAAACGCGGTGCCACTACCATATTCGGCTTCCCTAATACGTGCTAGTTTCGCCCCCGAACATCGACCGGCAGTGGATAAAGTACTAAAAGGTCTAGAACCGATTGCATCTGATGTTTTGGATCCGTTGGGGCGCTTGAAAATACCCGGAGAGGAACAACCTGGAGCTGACGTTTTTGATTATTTACATCATGGAATTGTTGGACCTGAGCCTGGCTCAAGTTCTGAGCCTCCGCAAGGGTCAAGTTATTTCTTCAATAAAGTTATGGATAGCTATGAGAAACAGCAGGGGCAGAAAAGCGGAGATGTAAATGCTAAAATACAGACAGAGGTTCAACAAACACCACAGAGTGGTGGTGGGGGTACAACAAAACATGAAGCTGATAGAGCCGAATATAGTGATGGAGAAGGTTATGATGGAAACTTGGAGATGGAAAAGGTTGAAACCGATGAAGATGTCGATGGCGATGATGACGATGAAAGTATAATAATTGAGGATAGTAGTGATCAGGATGAAAGGGGGGACTTTAAAAGTGCGCCTACAGAGTTTGGAACACCATTAGAAGAACCCAAAACGGGCAGTGCTGATGTACTTCCTCGAAAAAGCACCACACCAAAACCGCCTCGAGATATTCTCAAAAGTGGTTGTGGTGGTCCTGGCCGGGGTCGTCCTCGTGGTAGCTCTAGTGTTGGTACTCGTGGGGCTAGTGGCAGTACCAGACCAGAATCGTTACCCAAGAGAGAAATTACAAAACAATCTGCAGCTATTGCAGCATCTAGTGCATTACAAGAACAAGCCACTTCAGATGAGGATGAAGCAGTAGGCGACGAGGACTATCGAAAATCATCTGCACCAAGAGGCAGAAAAGGTGCACGACAACAGTTGCCTAAACACTACAGTGAAATAACAAAGAAATCACATTAATTTTACCATAATGCATAAACAATATACTCAAAATCTTGGTGGTTCTAAATGGTTACGGTCACAATATAATCTACCTAGTGATGAATGGCGGAAACATGTATTATTAAATGAACCTGCATATTATTTGAAGGGTCATCCATCATGGAGACGTGGATTTGAACGCTTGCCTATACTGGTGCGTACTGTATTATTGTTGTTATTACAACCAAGAAATCGTCGTTTTACTCTTTTTAGGTGAGCGGTCCGGATCGTTTTTGGTCTGTTGATTTAATGGTGATGCCAGAGCGTGACATGCATGCAAACGACAATTATCGATATATTTTTGTGTGTTGTGATGATTTTACAAATGAAGTTTGGATGGAACCGTTGAAGCAAAAGACTGGATTAGAAGTGACAAAAGCTTTCAAGTACATTATGGAGCGTAACGGTGGACGTGCCCCCATGCGTCTGCGTTCAGATTTCGATCGGTGCTTCATGTCTATACATTTTCAAAAGATGTTATATGGCGTTAGTGTTTCCCTTGATTTGCTGCTGTAGTACACATGCTACAAGTGCTGCTAAATTCCCATACAGATAAAATGCACATTTGCACCGGCCGCCGAAGATGTTACACGACTTCCCAAATTGGATTCACTCATTCGAAACATTCGCAAACGCATTGAAATGTATTTCATGACACTTGTTGAACAGCAAAATCCGGAAGGTGGCCATCGGCGATGGATACATATTTTACCAGCAATTGAAAAACAAATGAACACCACGTGAACACGAGCATTATTTGGAGCAGCCCCTGTTGAGACATCACAACCACAAAGTGCAAATGCACATGCATTGCTGATTGCCCGACAATTACGACATAGGCGGAGACATGCGCAGCCAAATACAGTATACAGTGGAACTAGTCGTGAGGCCGCAGAGGCGGCGCATGACAAGCTTTCGTCGCTGACTGGCTGGGTACGCCTCTCGAGGCCTCCGCCCGCGCATGGAAATCCTATAAAACTAATTGCGCGTGAAAAATATACGCGTGAAGTATTCCCACTAGGCCGCAGATTTGTAAAACGAGATAAACCGGATACATATTTAGTGTTGGACCCACAGGATGAGAAATTGGCACCTTTAAAAGGACGTTTCTATCGACAAGAATTGATTGCAGCACGTCAACCTGACAAAACTAAACCTCCTCCTGCAGTACTTTATAATCTTACTACAGCAGCCAAATCTAGTAGGACTACTACTACCACAATTGGGAACAGTGGAAACAGTGACAGAAAGCAAAATGTCAATGACAACGTCAATAGTCATAGTGACTATTCTAATAATAATAACGGTGATATTAATCACCGCAGTGGCCGCTCTAGTTCTAATGTTAATGGTTCAGAAATGGCTGATTACAACAATAGTGGAATACCAGCATTGTACTCAGTGGGAAAAGTCGTCCAGAGACAGCAACGCTTACAGCAATCACAACAACAATCATCGCAACAACAACATAGAACACCACTACTATCCGTACGAAAGTCCACCCCCTCTGATACCAAACTTAACGGTACCAATGCGACTTCCAATGGAGTCATCGATTCTGGGGAGACATCGGAGAAATCGTCATCAGACAAACCCCACACTACCAAATCGTGGCAGCAGCAGCAGCCAAGTAGAAGGTCGAAACAGAAGGAGCAGACTGTCATATCGTTACGGAGGCGGAGAAGAAGACAAGAACGACAAGAAGAGAAGCGGGAGCGAGAGCGACAACACGAGCAACAACACATATGTGTTTCTGTCTTGTCATTAGGTGTTTTTTGCCATCACAATATTGCTATTATTGCAGGATAATCGTCACAGAACCAACACCACCACCAGTACAAATGAGAAGAACAACACTTCCTCATATGAGCGCGTGCCCCCCCGTCGCGGCTTTGCCGCGACAACAACACGACGACCGCGGCGGTCTGCTGGAGCCCGTGGGGGGTCCCGTGGGGGGTCACGTGGGGGTCGCGGGGGGGACGGGGGGACTCGTGGCCGGTCTGCGACCCCACCCCATCCCAATGCCAAGGATGCTGGAAAACCGGCGCAGATGGGGAATGGTGATGGAATGAGTGGTCATGGCCGGAAAAGAAGAAACAAGAAACAGCCTTCTACGAGTAGTAGTAGTAGTAATCGGCGATACAGTGCACGCTTGCAAGCGCAAAAACTATAATGTGATTTTGTAGTAGTATTTAAGCATGTTCATGTCACGCGTGATTCACTTGTGCTTATTATTAATAATAAAGGATTGAAAACTGCAAGAATGCGACAAATTGTATATCTTAGCTCGGACAGACAATGGAATGAGAAAACCAGTTCACACGGGTTTTTCTCAAACTTCTCGGCACGTGGTGGCAATTCAGTACAACAGCAGCAGCCACTTCCAGTAGCTGGGGCGGCCGGTTCACAGCACAACATTGGTACTGCATTTTTTGTTATCTCGGACACTACTATTGTGACTATTGAGAAAACGTTTCAGTTCCCTCACAATCACCTGTCGACGAGGGAAGCACAATTGTGTTGGAAGAGACGTTTACACGCTGTGCTGATCTGCAGAATCGTGCAGACCACATTAGTTTGATCGATTTGGAGCTTTGGGGGTCGCCTGTTTTTGAAGGAAAAGATACAATCCCCGATTTTATTGTGGTTGACTGTGGAGGTACACTGTTGTGGTGTCAGATTGACATTACCAGTGCATTGATGTTTCCAAGGAACAGCTTTGAGGATTGGGCACAGATTGTCGAGCGTGAATTAAACTCAATTTTACGAGCTAATCCCGAAGAAAACGCTGGCAGACTGGGGGGAGGCAAACTGCGGGAGTTGGATGAGTCTACAGCTGCGCTATTAGGCCGATTGGAACCTGGTTTTTTCCGTTGGCTTCAAGATGGTGCGAACAAAAAAGCAGCTGCTGACGAACAACTCCTCAAAGAGAAACAAAAAAGGTCAGCAGCAGCAGCGCACACTGGGGAAGGCAATACAAAAGAATCTTGGTGTAATGGAACTACACCACACCAAGAGAGGGGCACAGCGTCCCCCGTTTTACCCAAAAACGAGTCACGGTCTGGACACGTCAAACCCAAACCTTGTCACACGCCCATCTCCAATGGACATGATGACTGTAGCATCGACAAGTGCCAAGACACAGAAGGTACAAAAGGCACAAAAGAGATTGGCACTAACAGCGGGCGCGGGCCGGCTGAATCGTCGGATATGTCCCCTACGGAACGAAGCACTAGGAAGCTCGTCAAAACTAGCTCACTTCACGACATGGAAATATCCCCGATTAAGGAGCGGCCAGTTGGTGGCAAAACCGACAACGGTGGTGCCCACCAAAGTGACAAAAGTAGCGGGGTCGGCAGTACCGAAAGCACCGGCACAAACGGGTCCCCCCGCCTCGGCCTCACAGGCAGGGACATCGCAGGGAACAGCGACAACATAACTGACAATCCGACACTCACAGATTTAATGACAATGGTAGGATGGGATGAGGAAATGGATGACAATCGATCAGTAGACTTGACAGAAATGATGACTGATTCTGAAGCTGGTGATGATGAAATTGATGAAGAGTTTATGGTGGATAGCGACGACGACAACAACAGTCCTACGGTAAGCGGGTCTACTGTTCACACTTGTTGTTAATGTATAATACATCACCATGACAACCCAACAACAGCCACTAACAAAGGACGAAATGGATGCCGTGAGACGTGGACGACTGTTACGTCTCAAAAGACAAACCGCACAAAAACCGCCAATAAAAACGACAACGACAAAGCAGCAAGACAATAAACATCTCATTAATGATCCGGAACAAATTAACAAAGGAGTTTTCATGGTGAAAGAGATTATTGTCCGCAATGGATACAAAATGCCAAGTGCATGGGTATCCAATATGGCTACATCAGCGTTGGATTATTGGATAGCCAAAAGGCTAAAGGAGACCTTGACACTCCATCACAGCATGACAATGCGTGATGCAAGCGTTTTTGTTGCTTCTCTGTTACTTGAGGATGAAAACTCACTGCTGAATGGCGATGCGGCACGAACAAATACACTAGCATTCGAGTCCAATTCAGAGACACCATCTCATATTGGGATACGCCGCTTTGCGATTAGAAATCCCGATACAAATCTGGTAACTCGAATGTATATTAGTGAACAGCTGGCATTAGAACTGGGCTTTGTTAGTGTGTCAAGCATACAAGCAAACCAAATCGATTGGCAAGATACCAGTAACAAGCAATATGGCTACATGAAAAACAGAAAGCGGACGTATGCCACTGTTCCGCATCAATTCGATTTACGCCGACAAGTGCAAGTAAGATGCGATAGTGTCGAGGCAATGTGTACCGTGTTTCAGTCAGAAGAGAAACCTGTGTTTACATGGAAACCAGCTTTACACAGCCCTGATAGTGGCTCAAGCGCATGGGCTTCATCTCGACGCAACTATGTATACGAGCCGCTATCACCACACTTTGTACAGTTGAAGCAGGTATGTTGCTCATGCATTTTCAATTGTCATTAGCTACTCTATACCCCTCCCCCCAAAAAACAGACGCCAACGAGTGGATGCGAAAAAGGATTGAAGCTGATCCTTTTTAACCATTGGGGGAAACCGATTCGTGCAAATGGCCTTGTGTTTGCAAAATGTGCACTAACGAATTCGGATGCAGAAGGCGGATTGGACGCTGATTGGATTTGATATTGATGCATTGATTGTCACTTGATATTAAGAAACAAAATAAAAAACCCGTTTTTCTCAGTGATCATTCTGCTATACTACCATAATCATTGTCAACAATACAACCATCAAAATGGCTAATCGATCTCGTTCAAAGCCACTATATCAATCTTCAACCAATTTTCTAGCAGGTGCACGGCACCAAACAACCAGCTGCAATTCTTATTTGCAGTTTGCACCACGCGGTACACACTGGTATGACAACATGGCTAATGTACCGGATGAAATATTTACTAAACAATATTGGTCACAACAGTTTGATCAAAACATGGGCGACTTAGAAGCCACAAATAGACATAAATGGTCATCGGCTATGTTGTCTGAATTATCTTCACAAAAACTGGTGACACCAAGTGCCCAAGATACATCCGATGTAAACCTACAACAACAACAATAACAGTTTGCGCATACAACTGGTGAACCGGCAGCTGCACAGGGCGACTTACATTCACAAAAACCGCCATTAGAAAACACCACAATCGGTAATGCCACTGTAAAAGGAAAGAAAAAAGCCACAAAGCATGAAAAGCAACAAGAAAGTGTACAGTTTGTACAGCCACCAAGTAACAGTGCGAATGTGAAATCGAACAGCTCTACCGCTGGAATTGCTGTTTCTAGTGAATGGCTATAGTGATTGTTTAAGCAATAAATAATAATAAAACATTGTCCTATTTTTTTAATGTCAATCATGAATTAAGTGTAGTAATCATACACGCATGTGTCCCTTACACATATCGCAACAACAACCACAGTTGTAGCACAGAGTGTTCATTTAACATATGCATGTGGTTGACAAGATGGCATCTAATAATCCTGCACGTATATTGAGCCCAAGGAAGAAACTTTTGGACAGCGGATCACATCTTTTGCCATGTCCACCCGAATTCAGACCAGGTAAGACATGTGGGAGAGTATGACATGTGAAAATGTAAAAGTGTAACCCTGTAGATGCGCTACCACCGACACAAGCCTATGTGAGCCATTGTGAGCGTGAACAGCTTTTACTAATAAGTGATGGTAGTGAAACATCGCCATGTGAGCTTTTTTGTCTTTTATTACTTGAACACTTGTGGTGAAAATAACATGCAATATACCACACAAAGATGTGTTTACAACCGTGGCTGCCAGCACGGGTTTATTGGATTTCTCGTCGCTACATTCGGTCGTTACAATTGATGGACACGAAATTAAGGGGGAATATCCAATAGGCAACGTTTTTAACGCTGCTGAGGCTGTCACATTGAGAGATCAAGTTGCATATGTGCCAAATCCCTTAGAGAGCATATGGGATGGCATTGAGATATTCCACAATTCTCTATTGCTTTGTAGAGAATCCAACTATAGTAAAAAAGCCTATATAAAGAAGGTTTTACAGACAAGCGGCGTCTTTAGACGTACACAATTAGCCGCCAGTGGCTGGGTAGAGCTCAAAGATGAAGAAGCAATGGCTATTCAAAGCAACGGAACAGAGTACTTTCGAAAAAGATCTGAGCCTGTGTTTATGACCCAAGAGTTTTATGGAAGATTAGCTCTTGACTTTGGCGAACAGGCTAAGCCATGGCATTCTTCAATGCAGTTGACAATTGTGCTTAGACGAGTGCCAGACAGCTTAATGTTTGAATCTTTCACTTTGCCAAAAGAGTATGTTGGCAAATTGAAAATCAAACTTGACAACATTGAGCTGTCTGTACGCAAAATACACCCGGTATGTTGTTTTCATACACTACATGTTGTTTTAACACATCACAAGTGATTTTCACACCATATATGTTATTTGCACACCCCACATTCCAGGTGACATCACTATCTGTTGCACTAGCTGATCGTGTAAAGACACATGGAATCTACCATTCATTTAGACAGTACAATGTGGGCCAGGTGCCAGTTCCACAAATGGAAATGTTAAATGTAACAGAGAGTGAAAACACAGCAAATATAGTGTTTTTTCTGGGTGTTCATTTAACATATCCACTTGTGAAACTGGCATATCGATCTTTTTAAGTGAAGGAGCTCGGGCCGCGCCTCCTATTGCCTTAGGAACACAGGTTTTTTTAAAAACTTTTTTAAAAATTTGAAAAACTTTTCTTAAAAAACTTTTTTTATTTCATGTGGGCCGTCTTCCGCGTGGACTGGTGTCAATTCCACAAAATGAAAAGTGACAAGTGAAATGACAAGTGAAATGACAAGTGAAAAGACAAGTGAAAAAGTACCATTTCTCTTGTCGTTTCACTTGGCACTTATTGTTTTGTGGAACTGCCCCCCTGATCATCTGCATGACAAAAACTGATGCTGCCAACCCACAATCGACAAATGAACCAAGACATAACTATATGCCAATGCATGTGTCTGACCTCTCAGTCCAAATTGGTTCAAGGTTATGTCCAAATAGGCCTTTGAGGTTCAATTGGAACACTGCAAACAGTTCCGACATTTTTCGAGAATGCTATTCTTTAATTGAGAACTGGACAGCTGTACAAAACGAGTTGTCAATGATAAAGTTCACAACATGTCAATTTTTTGTGTGTATAAGTCTGTGCAATGACAAAGTCACTAGGTATGTTGTCTTTTATTTCATGTTTATATGAGTTTATTTATATCAATGTTTTCATTTTTAGCAATAGCTGGGAAGCTTTAAACACTGGAGATGCTTTCCTAAATATGACCTTTGCTGAGCCCATACCAAAAGGGGGAACTATATTATATAGTTTGCTTGTCAACGATGCATTCCTGAGGATTGGTATGTTATTTGCACAAGATGTTATTTGCACCGGATGTGATTTGCACAAGATGTTATGTGCACAATGCGTTTTTTTTGTTGCAAATGACATATGTATGCTATATAAATCAATTTCAGATGCTACAAACACAATCTACACTCAGCAAGTCCATGCATGAAGATGTGATTTGACTGTATATGGTGATGTGATTTTGATTGGATTGTTTTGATGCAAATAAAAACAGCAATTCCTTCAACAAATAACAATTTTATTTTTCTTATAACAATAACAATAAGTTGGCCTAAGACAATGGATATTCTATACAACATGCAATGTTTTTTTGGTGTGAACTCCTTATGAACACTTTTCCCATGCTACACAAGAATCACAATAATAATGGGAAACTTATTTAATTTTTTAATTTTTTTAAACTTTTTCTTTTTGGACAAAAAATTCTGTACAACATTCACTGTTTTTTGGTGTTGTGAACACTTTGTGTGAACACATTTTTTTATTTTTGGGTTAAAAATTCTATACAGCATTCACTGGTTTTTTGATGTGAACACTTTTTGTGAACACATTTTTTATTTTGGATTAAAAATTCTATACAACATGCACTGTTTTTTTGGTGTGAACACTTCTTGTGAACACTTCCCCCATCCTTGATAATTACATGTCTATTACAGAAAGAGAGAAAGAAAAATATTTACAAAAGAGATGGGGGCAATTTTACAATTTTTTATCTTGGTCTTTCACATTTTGGCAGACAGACCTAAATAGTACCATACAATGACAGCACCCATGTGGTAGTAAACTGTACACTTTAACCCATTTGACCACAAAAATCATACTTTATATACATACATGCATAACTGTACACAATTAAGCTCATATTCTAAAGGCATTCACATTGTTCTGCAAATTTCCATGCATTCTTCTGGTGATACTGATGCATGTCCTTCACACTCACAATGGGCACAGCGAATGTACAAGTGGTGGGTGGCCCCAGCTGTGTTGCAGAACCTAGGGGTGGGAAAAATACATTTTAAAAAGGTGGGAGACGTTTTTGCATATACTGAAAAACCTTATTCTTTAAAAACACCTGCAGTCTTTCCAAAACTCCAAGCCATTTGTGACCTGGACCTTTTCTACAGGCACCTTGTTGGAACAGATCTGTTCCCCAGTTGATCTTGGGGGGGGAGGGACATAGCCTTTTGTGTTTGGTTTGGCAGAGCCAGGCCCCCTGCGGAAAGCTGAATTGAGGGGGATTTTGGGGACCTGACTGGGATTGGTGGAGATGTAGATGACTTGTGCAATGAATTTCTCCACATCTCTCCACCGGAGCAGCTTCAGCATGACCATTTGGTTCACCTCTTCCCCATCTGGCAGCTGTCCTTTGGCAGCTGTGCTGGCTTTCTGCAACTGGTCCACGTACGGTTGCTGCATGTCTGTCAGGGGGGTGTTTCGGGGGATCTACAAGTGGGTGGGGGGTTGTTTTTGAGTGAGTGGCAACAAATTGTATAATTTACATGAGCATAGAGATTGACAACCAACATGGCCATCAACAGCAATGTGCACTTGTCCAGACTTTGTGTCAGTAACCCATTGCACAGCTGGCAATGAGTTCAGAGGCTTTGGAGGGTTGCCAAAGCCCCTGCGCACGCGAGCATACAGGTTTGTGTACCCATCACCAGCCAGAGGTCCACTGGGCTCGCGCCCTGGATAGTCTTCTGTCAAAAAGGTGCCAGACATGTCATCGCCGTTCAGATCCCTATTCTGCCTAAACACTGCCAAAAAGGAACTGGTTCCTTCTACTCTGTTACTGTCCCTAGCCATAATGCTCTGAATTCTAATTGGAAATCCACAGTTGAAGTGTATGGTCATTGCTGTGGCCACATTGTGCAGATCATATGTGTTCACTTTGTATTTGCGCACCACATTGCAGTTTCGCTCAAACATCAATGTCCACCTTTGCCGTTCTGGCTGTGCGCTAACAAACTGCTGGAGCAGTTCTTCAGGTGGGAGTGTGTGCCGCTCAATGTCAAAAGCGCGCAGCATGCATGCATAGCCACTCAGTGCCAAGGTTGTGGCCACCATTGCCCTATCAGATTCTATTATATATTGCTGCACAGTTGCATGAGCTCTGGCAAGGTGCACATTTTGCTCCACATGTACAAGATGGGCTTTCTGTTGTGCTTTGGTAGGGTTCTTCAACTTTTGCACCCTTTGCCTATCACTTGCTGGGACAGCACTGTCAGGAAAGTTCAACTCAGCTGTGTGTACTGGTGGTGGGCTGGCTGGCTTGTACAGGGGTCGACCAGAAGAATCCCTGGGCACGACAGGCGGTGGTTGCAGAATGCCTGCCATGCCAGCCATCACAGCAGTCAGGCAGTGGTCCACAGCACTGCCCGGTCGCACAGCAGCATTGGTGGTGGTGCTGGTGCTGGCACAGTCTTCTGCGGTTCCTGACATGGTAGAAGGCATATCAGTTGGCAGTGATGGTACAACAGGTTTGGGCACTTTGGATGGTGGCATTTCTGGCTGAAAACATCCAGTTTCTGACATTGATGGTTGTGGTACAGATTCTAAAGAACTGGGTAGTGATGTGGATTGTATTTGAGGTTCTAGGTCCATTCCCACTTGATAAGCTGCTAGAGCCAAAAGCATTGGATTCATGTTGGATTTTTCCCCCTCACACCACTGTACAAAAAGTGACATACGTCTCTGGTACTCTGGGTTGGACTGGATCACCGGCTCGGTGTTGACACCACGACAACCTTCGGTGATCTGCACATCCCGATCTGCATAAAAAAGGCATTTTTAGGTATAGAATATAGGCACATGACACATTGGAGGCATTTTGGCTCATTATCCCCACCCACAAAAGATGACAACCCCCCACAAAAGATGTCAATTGCCCCACAAAAGATGTCAATTGCCCCACAAAAGATGTCAATTGCCCCACAAAAGATGTAAATTCCCCCACAAAAGATGGCAACCCCCCAAAAAGCAAACCCCCCAAAAAAGGCAAAACCCCCAAAAACAATAAAAAAGCCAACCCTGCGCAGCTGGCTGGTCAAAGCTGGCAGGTCGTCTGTGTATGGGTTCAGGCCTAACAACCCCCAGATGTAATCCTCCTCCACTGACTGAAACAGACTGGCTTGGTCTCCCCCTGGGCAGCTGTTTGGTGGATCTGCCACGTTCATTCTTAGGTTTATTAATGATGTGATATCCAGTTCCTCCAGTGCCATGTCTCTTTTTTCCGGATCGTCCCCTTCCAGAGCTGCATGCCTTTCGTTGGCCTGCTCCACCAGCAACTCCTTCAGTCTCTCCAGGGGTGGGAGGTTCAGGTGCTGGCGTGCAATCTGTCTCAGGCGTGGGCAGAGTTCCAGCTGGTAATCCGGGCTCACCTGCAGCATCTCCTTGATTTTGCTCACCTCCAGTGGCAGACTGGGCAGATCCAGTTCCTGGTCCTGAGGCATGTTTCCTGGAGGGCCACCCCCCCCTTCCACTCCCTCTCCACTGTGGGGGGAGCATGCATCCACCTTTTCCTTGTCCACTGCCAGAGCTGCTGCTTTGTTCTCCAGCTGTCTTAGTTCCAGTTTTGCGTTTACATGCTTCAGCATACGTGATTGGGGGGATGGAGAGCTCTCCACACTGCTGTTGGACCTGCTGTTGGTTGTGCTTGCCCTGCACCTCCTGCACTTGTACTTCTTTTTCCTTGCCGACACATCTGATTGAACTGCATTTGCTGTAGCTGGAGCCGCTTTCGCTGCTGGTCCAGCCCCATTTGCCATACTTGTGATGCTTTTTCATATGTTTCACAGTAGGTTCCCCCATCACCTTCTGACCTGTGGAAAACAGCCTCTTCCTCAGATACTTGGTTGTGCTGCCCAGACATGAGAGTCTTCTCACATGTCGTTGCTGTGGCCTGGGAGCATTCTGGTGGCTGCTGCTGGCCACCGGGGTCCCTTGCTCCACTGTGAACATCCTCACAACCTTCATCATCTCTATTTCTGGTTTGACCTTCTTTGGTGGTGGTGGCACTGGCTTCTTTGGTGACACTGACTGCTTTGGGGGTATCGGTGGCATTGGAATGGCCACTGCTGATGTGCTCGGTGGACAATCTGCCACTGTTGCTGTCTGTGATGGATAAACAGCTGGCAGTGGGATTGTAGACGGATCCATCAACAGTGTACATGACTATGAAGGGGGAGAAGGTGTAAACAATGGGATATGGGTTAGGCTTAGGCTTAGGCTTAGGCTTAGGCTTAGGCTTAGGCTTAGGCTTAGACTTAGGCTTAAGTACCCTGGGGGGTTGGGTACCTTAGGCTTGAGTACCCTGGGAGGGTTAGGTACCTTAGGCTTGAGTACCCTTAGGTTTGAGTACCTTAGGCTTGAGTACCTTAGGCTTGAGTACCCTGGGGGGTTGGGTACCCTTAGGCTTGAGTACCTTAGGATTGAGTACCTTAGGCTTGAGTACCCTTAGGCTTGAGTACCTTAGGCTTGAGTACCCTTAGGCTTGAGTACCCTGGGAGGTTGGGTACCCCCTGGGGGGTTGGGTACCCCCTGGGGGGTTGGGTACCCTGGGGGGGTGGGTACCCTTGGGGGTGGGTACGCTGGGGGTGGGTACCCTTGGGCCTGGATACTCAAGCCTAAGGTACTCTTATGCCTAGACTTAGGCTTAGATCCCTTAGGCTTAGACTTAGCTTTGTGAAACATTATAATACATGACCAATCATTTGAAGCTACCACAGTCAACACACAACCTTACAAAAACAAAACTAAAACACCATAAAACCCACACACCTGGTCCACATCCATCAGTGTCACAGGCTCCTGACACTGGCTGTCCACCTGCTGAGATGCTGTTTCCATTGGGATCTGCGACTGGCTTGGTGACTGTGATGCTGAAGATGGCACTGTCTTTGCTGGGGCTACTGCTGGAGCCTGTAAATGAAAGGGCAAAAAGGTTAAAAAGCCACTTAGGCACACATACTTTGAACCATTATAAGCACTTCAAAAACACAAATAAAAAACACTTTTCAAACATATAAAGCAATTTAAAAAGACACAAACCAAGGAGGAGGCTCTGTCTCTCTGTTGAGCCTGGCTGGGGGATGGTGTGTCCAAAGGTTGGCAGGCCTGGCTGTTGCTGCTGAAAGAGCTGTCCAGGATGTTGATCTGTAGGATATGTGGTCTTTTGAGCAACAAATACAATAATACAAGACACCACAAAAGCTATGACAGGTCACAAAAACAGGCCTGCCCCACTATAGGCACCAAAAAGCTATGTCAAGTCACAAAAACAACAGACCTGTTCCAGAACACCTGCCCTCCTTTCTTCTCTCATCACTTCTCTCTCTGGATGGTGTGCTTGTCTTTCTCTTCTGGCAGCCATGCTTTGTCTGGATGTTGTCACCACAAGTGTTGATGATATTTCCTTCTCTGTAGAAGGCTGAGTGGGGGGGATGGGATTTTGCACAGTGGTTTTTTACAGTTTTCCAGCCTATTTTGTCAAAACATAACCATCACAAACCTGGGGGGGTGACTGCTGACGCTCTGCCAACCTCCTGACCCTGTGGGGATAGTTGGTGGTCTTTGCTGACTCCTTTTCTGACCTCTTTGTTCTGACCATTGGCTCTGTTTCCCTCTGATTGCTTGTTGATGGGCTGGGTGTCTGGATTGGAATTGGGTCCTGCTGGTTTGCAATCACACTGACTGATGTGGTGACAACTTCGTTTGTGGCACAGAGGTTCTGATCCACATTCATTCGTATGGAATTTGCTGGGATCGCCCTGGACAGCACAGCTGCAGCTTCTGGGCACAGAGGTCCCACCTGATAGCTCTGGCTGATTGTGGTTGGCACAGCTACAGCCACCTTCACAGAACCTGATGATGGGGGGGTTTCTATTAAACAGAATAGTGACACCACAGATAAAACCACAATGGGGAGAGAGGGGGGACAGCAAAATGGTCCAAAAATAATCAAAATCTGGCTTTTATGGTAAGCAGAATGAATGCAGTTCAGATAAAAAATCACAGAAATGGCCAATAGTCAAAACACACTATCTGCAAAAGCAAGAAACATCAAAAACCAACCCTGGGTTCTTCTCTGTTGCTCTGTTGTTGCTGACAACACAGTTGCCCTGATTGGTGATGGCTGGTTGTTCATTGGAATCTGGGCCAAAGTCTGTCAGCTTCTCAATGTCAGCCACTGGTTGCACAGGCCCAATATCTTCCACAAGGACCCTGTGGGGGTTTTATTTTTTATTATATAGAGAAAATATACACAAATTATTATCATGTTTGGTTGAATAATTCCCCCTTTTATGAATGGCTTCATGTTATAAAATGTGGCTGAATAAGTTGTGGACACTTATTTGAACACCATGTAAAACATTAACAAAGCACAACACCCCTGGGGTCTTATTTAGGTACATTTTCAAAAACAACATCGAAAAACAGCCCCAAAAAACATCATACCTGGCTTTTGGTGTCTGCACAGACCTTCCACGTCCACGTCCACGCCCACGAGCAGGAAGGCTTGGGCCCTCCTCCACTTGCTTCACCTGCTCCAGCTCAAAGGTCTGCACCAGTATCTCTGGCTTTACTGGTGATTTTCTACCTGCTCTTCTGTAGATTCCTGGCTTGGAGACAGTGCTGACTTCTGGTGTGCCTGAGCAAATAATGAAAGCATATGTAAACACTACAGTGCAGTTTACAATGGTAATGTGATATTTTGGAACCCCTTGACCCAAAACACTTATGTGCCCACTTTATGATGTCAATGTGGAATTTTGGAGCTCATTCCACTCTAAATCTATATGCAAAATCCCATCAAAACACTAAAAAATGGCACAAACACACCTTTTTTTGAGAGGCTGCACAGGGGTTCTTGACTCTTTTCAATCTCTTGATCAGCCTCCCAATTTCCACCAGTAGCTGATACCGTTCCTGTGCACACGTGAACTGGCCTGCATGTACAGCCAGCAAGGTTTCCAGCAGGTTTGGGTGGTGTAGTGGTGCAGTTGATGTCAGGGCCCTGTAGTGGTGGGGGGATGTTTGATTGATGGGGGGTGGTTTGGTTTGTTTTATTATTATGTAAACCTACCATAAACACCTTGAATAAAACCCCAGGGGATGTTATTTTGACCTGAAATCTTTTCTTCTTGCTTCATTCTTTTCACACTGACAAAACATCAATGGAGTTGTTATTTCATCAGAATTTTCTTCCAGGGGGAGTTATTCCAGCAGGGGGCACCATAAAAACAACATAAAACCCACTTTGGTTTGCTGTCTTTCTCTTTCTGTGTCTTTGCCGGCATCTGAGGGACCAAACTTGAGGCGCAGCTCCTCAAAAGCCTCCTTGAAAATGTCTAGAACCTCCTGGGAGTTTTTGCTGCCTTCGAGAGATACAAGCTCAAATAAGAGCTTGTGGCTGCCGCCACGGTCGTCTTCCAGGTTGTGCTGCGATGCACCACCCAGACACCTGAGTGTGATCAAGTCGGTAGAATTATACCTTTCTAATTGTGATTTTATAAGGGAACAATTGAGAAGGATGATTCAAGGTAACACAATAATCACATACACTTTTCCATTTAAACACCTCCAGGAGATTTATTTTTCATCAATAAAAAAAGGGGGGTGACATTTGTAGAGAAAATAAGTCAAGGGGGTATACACTATTTTCAGAAAACATTTAAAACAAAGCAACGAATGCTTATTGCAAATTTTCTGAAAAAATCCCCCATGGATTTTTTTTTCTTTTTTATTCCTAGGTGATTAAGCGGACTAATTTGAACGGCATACGAAGTAAGAATATGTTTTATTTTGATGAACACTTACTTAAGTTTACATGTACCTCAAATTAGATCGCTTAAACGTCAAAGCAGTTTTTGTATTTACAAACATTTTAACGATCTAATTTGAGGTACATGTAAACTTAAGTGTTCATCAAAATAAAACATATTCTTACTTCGTATGCCGTTCAAATTAACCCGCTTAATTTTTTGCAACAAAAAACACCTACACTCAATAAAAAAACCCCCATCTTATAACACTTTAACAGAATGCATAAGCAGTAGCAACCTATAATGTTCAATGTTATGAAACATTCCGTTTTTCCAATGGAATGCAAGGTATGTTGTAATGCAACCCAGTGTATCCAAAACAAACATTTGTTTTCTTGGAAAGTGAGAATAAAAAACACCGGTTTCATTGCGTCTAAAAAAGGTCACTATTTTCAATAAAATATCTAACAAGCCAATAAAAACAAATCGATGTTTCTGAGCCACAAATCATGCACTCGCCCCCGATTTTTGCAGTTTTAATGCTTATCGGTATATTTTTTGACTTTTGGCATTTTTCCAACAAAGTTTCAAAACAATTTTTCAAAATTCGTAGGATGTGCGCTGGGCGCATACGATAGTATTTGCACTTACTGTACATGCCCCAACAACAGCAGTGGCACAATTGTGTGTTCCCTGGCCGACTTGAAGCAGAGCAATTTTAGGAGTGTACGTTTTCTATTTTTTACATCTTATTGTATTTTGAGAAATTACGGTACATTACAACCCCCCCACTCCCCTCTACCTTCGCATCCATTCCTTGAAAAACGTTGAAACATTACCCCCCCCCCCCCTTCTTGATTAAAAACACTTTTCCTTATGTTATATGTTTACAAAACGTTTCAGGATCGGATTAAATACGAATGGAGCATTGGGAAAAAATTGCAGCTACCCACCGGCTTTTGCGACCTGGAACCACTGATGAAAAACCGGTATGTTCAAACGTGTCTTTTTATTTACGTTTATATTAAAAACGTTTGAACGTCAAGTATGTGAGTAAAAACAAAGAACGTTTTGGAGATTAGTTTTTCATAAGTACAATACATTCAAACGTTTTTCAAGGAACGGATGCGAAGGTAGAGGGGAGTGGGGGGATAGTAATGTACCGTAATTCCTCGAAATAGACCCCTCGAAATAACCACCCCTCGAAACACCCCCTCGAAACACCCACCTCGAAACACCCCCTCGAAACACCCCCTCAAAACACCCCCTCGAAATACCCACCTCGAAACACCCCCTCGAAACACCCCCTCGAAATACCCACCTTGAAATACCCCTCAAAATACACACCTCGAAATACCCACTCAAAATACCCCCCCTCGAAACACCCCCCTCGAAATACCCTTCTCAAAACGGATACAATGTATTTGTGATTTGATAAATACGCCACATACGCTAAAATTAAAAACCCTGGGGGTATTTCAAGACAATATGGTAAATACGTTGTGTAAAAAACGTTTTTGGCTTTGGGAACAATGTACATTATAATGGTTATAAACATGCCGGATTAAAATACTCAGAATGGGACCAAACACCCTGATTGAGTGTAAAACAGAGAAAACACCGGTTCGCTCAACCCCATCCCCAACACACCTGCTGTTCAAACTCGAGCCACAGACAACTGCTGCACCTGATGCTGGCAGACAAAAAACAGCAACCACAATCACAATGGACACAACCACGTATGACATGGAATACTATAGAACTATGCCTGGCGATGTTACAGAGATACCAGTGGTGGTATGTTGTTCTTGAAAAGGTTTTTTAATATTAGACTTTTATTTTGGGGATTTTTAGAATTTTTAGTGCTGATTTTATCATAATATAAACATTCTTGTGGCAATTTGTTTTATAAATTGTAGGCGAGCAATTGCAAAGGCATGGAAGTTGTGCATGAAACAGTGCAAAAATTATTTGCTGAATTTGAGAAAAAGGTCCAAAAAGGCATTGAAGCAAAGCTAATAATTACTCAACATGACACACAAATGGAAAGCCTATCACATCTGGGGTCACATTACACACATACAACAGAATCTGAAAAGCCTGATAGCTGTGATGCTTGCAAACAGTTTAGCGTGGAACTAAATAAAAACAATGTGGATATTTCTGGAAAACTTGCAAACATCAACACCAACATTGTGGCAAAACTGACAGAATCCAACTCTAAAATTTTGGGACAAATGTCACACAGCAAACCAGCATGTACAGTACAGATGGCTGCCACAGTATGTTCTCATCATTTTGCTTATGTAACAATAACTGTTTCATATAAACTTCTAATTGAAAGACAATGCTCAGCTTGAAACAATGAAACAAAAAATGCACAATTCTTTGAAAGAAATTGGAGACAAAATGCAAAATCAGCATTCCAATGATAGAGTGGACATTTTGACAGAGTTGAAAAATCATGGCACACACATTCTGTCAAAACTGAATGATATGAAATCTGATTTTGAGAGCAACATTGTGGATAAACTGAGAGAGCACACTTCAGAAATGACAGAGTCCAATTCTAAAACTTTGGAAAAAATGTCACACAGCAAACCAGTATGTGCTGTACAGATGACTGGCACAGTATGTCTTCATCAATTTGGCTTATGTCACAATCACATTTTTCATATAAATTTCACATAGAAAGACAATACTCAGCTCGAAACAATGGAACAAAAAATGTACAATTCTTTGAAAGAAATTGGAGACAAAATGCAAAACCAGCATACCAATGACAGAGTGGACATTTTGACTGAGCTTAAAAACCATGACACACACATTCTGTCAAAACTGAGTGGCATGAAAACTGATTTTGAGAGGCACATTGTGGATAAGCTGAGAGAGTACACTTCAGAAATGACAGAATCCAATTCGAAAGCTTTGGAAAAAAAGTCACACAACAATCCAACATGTACTGTACAGATGGCTGCCACAGTATGCTTTCATTTTTTGTTTATGTTACAATCATTTTTTCATGTAAATTTTTCATAATAAGACAATACTCAGCTTGAAAAAATGGAACAAAAAATGCACAGTTTTTTGAAAGAAATTGGAGACAAAGTGCAAAAACAGTATTCCAATGATAGAGTGGAACTTTTGGCTGAGTTTAAAAGCCATGACACACACATTCTGAAAACACTGAATGACATGGAATCTGATTTTGAAAGCAACATTATAGCTAAACTAAGAGAGCACACTTCAGAAATTGTGGAAAAGATAAATGTGAACAATGACCAGTCACCAGCACCAGTCACCACAGCTATAACAGTATGTATTTTTATTTGCTATATAGGTATACCATGTATAACATTGAACATTTTCTATATACAACATATTTATCATACAGAACAATGATTTTTGGGGGAAAATGGAGCCATACATGCAAAAGGTTTTGGACAAAATTGATGGCAAAATGGATAAACATATTGAAGCCATGGCATTGGCAGAATCCCACAAAAAGCAGATTTGTAAAAGTGTTGAAAACAAAATGGTAAACATTACATTCTTTTTTCACATTTCAAAATTTTAAACAAAACCTAACACTTCTCCCAAAAATGTAGACATCTTTGAGCATTGATGTAAAACAAATGAACCATACATTGAAATGTATGTTTCATTCACTCTGCGATGGCTTCTCTGAAATGAATGCCACAATGTTGAAAATGGAGGTATTTCCACTCTTTTATATGCTATAATAGAAGTATTCACTTTTCTGCATTAAATGTTGCTTTCAAACTCAGATGTCATGGCTGGATGATAAACAGCTAGAAACAGGAATCAATGAAATCAAAAACCTTTCAAATCAAGTGGAAAAAATTATGGACATTTTGGAAAAACAGCAAACCACTGGCAAACAAAGCACAACTTCCATGCCTCCAATCTCAGCAATAAAAACCATGGAAAAGCTGCCAAATACACAGTACCTATCCACCACAGAACTACTTGAGAAATCAATAAGGGGAATTTTTATGCAACAAATGGCAATGGCTGAAAATGAACTAAACAAAAAGTTGCAAGAAAGACACAATGTAAATTTAAAAGATACAACCATTTTTTTATCCAATCTATACCTTTATCCCCCCCTTTTCAGACATATATGATCATGGTGAGCTTGAACATTGTTCTAGCCTGTCTCACATTTGTTGGACTGATTTCCATGGCGATTGGATTCAAAATTTTTGTAAGGGATGAAAGACGCGTGGGCGCTGATGTGGAAAGCATCCGCATGTAAGCTACACATCTCATATATCACAAATTCTTATATAGCCATTAAAAATGGAAAAATTTCAGATCTGAAAACGCGGCAACACAGCCAACGGAGGAAACGATCGACAACTTTAACACGACGTATAACGTACCAACGGATTTCGTGGTTTGTTAGAAAAAGAGGGGGGTGGGGGAAAGGGGCACAAGATGTGAAAAAGCATAAAATAGGGATGTAGATAGATAAAGGGTTTTAAAACCAGTAGATTGGAGTAGTGGGGGGTGGGGAGGGGGGGTGGGGAGGGGGGTGGGGAGGGGGACAAAGGAAACGTAGTCTAAACCAGACATCATCAAACAAAAAATTAAAACAATTTTTTAAATAAAAAAGGAGCGCTAACATTGAGGATTTAATCTTATAAAAACGATTTTATACAATAAGAAAATCACGTTTTTAC